>JAVTVY010028317.1:0-115651 GCA_036873755.1 Hanleya hanleyi
GTTCTGTGGGTTATTGTTTTATTTTGGGTATATGAGAAGTCAAAACTTATACCGAGAGCCAGAACTTTTAAAAACGTCATCGCTTGCCTCCCGTTGTTTTTGGAACGTCATGACGTTATAGTGGTCCTCGTTCATTCATCCGACGTAGCATGACGTCGCATTTGAATAAAACTTGAATGAAGGGGACCACTATAACGTCATAACGTTCTACAAACCAAGACAGACAAGCGATGCAAGTTTTCAAGACGGATTTATAACAGGATAACTTAAATATTGTTATTAGTACAATTTTGCAAACTATATTTGCCCCAAAAACTTATAAAAGTTATGTCACATAAGATAAGATGTATATAAGCAACAATTTAGATAAAATTAAAAGCTTTGCAGTTCACCTTTAAGGATTGACTTTCGCATTTTGCAGGTTCATCGGGGTATAAAATGTCAAATGAAGTCGTTCAAACTACGTGTAAACTGTGCTCGCAAGCTCGCAAGTTTACACAGTTTGAACCACATCATTTGACAGTTTATACACCGATGAACCTGCAAAATGACAGTGAAGAATTATAAGGGTTGACTTTCGCATTTTGCAGGTTCATCGGGGTATAAACTGTCAAATGATGTGGTTCAAACTACGTGTAAACTGTGCTCGCAAGCTCGCACCACATCATTTGACAGTTTATATCCCGATGAACCTGCAAAATGCGAAAGTCAATCCTTATAATTCTTCACTCTCATTTATCAGTTGATCTATGCATATTTTTTGTTGGAAGGAAGACGTTTACAGATATCTTTAGAGATGAATTCGACACAGTCACCCGTAAAACAGCTGACATTCAAGTCTTCACTGACTTCTGAATATATATCCCTGCGCTTGTTCAGTATAACGAAGCCGAATACAGATTGTTTTTAAATGAAAAGATTTATTCCACATGAAGATATCATTTGATAAATATATCATAATTCATTTTATTCAGAATTGTTCAAACATGGAAATTAAAAATAAATTGAACTAGAACTATTTTCTACCACGGGTTGCAGCAAGAGAGTCAACTTTAAACTTGTTCAACAGTGAGCGCGGGCGCACGTAACCTTGCTATTTTTGTACAAGCCGATGCCATGAACGAAGACACGGCGCAACAGTTGGAATAAATTCATAATTTAGGGACAAAAGAATTTACCGAATTAGCCATCATCTGTACAAAGATGAATCTGAATGAAAATACTTTAAACAATTGAAGACGACTGGATATAATAATCAACGAATGAATCGGGCGAGGCTGTCAAACATCAGCGCGAATGTTTCTTCCGTACCACTCTCTATACACTGGGTCTACGTACCTGCACTCCGTTGCTCATGTCCATTTCATATTCCCACTCATCAAGCGTTATAGTGTAACTGTTCATTTCTTATCTGCGAGGTGTTTAATAAATTACGACGTTAGTGTCATGAATTTATCGGCGTGTACTGTTACCGTTCCGTCCTGAATTCAATAGGTCAAAACCAGTCGGTACGAGAAACCGCATCGTCTGCTACAAAAGTAGTTCGTCAAGAAACGTGTAAACTTCGAAATGCAACTGTTTATCGACTTTTCAATTTCACATCACGTGATGCTATTTAAGCCAATGAGAGAAGAGATATGGTCTCCGATTTCAGAGTGTAGAATTATAGCTTATTATATGGACCAATTATAAAAAATGCACATGAAGGGAGGGCTAGAGAGGAACTAGTCATTGCATAATAATATAACTGATCGGTTGAAATACTACCGCCGTACTCTGAGAAGGGAACAAAGACAAAGAAAGCAGCCACGCGACCAATTATACAAAGAACCACCATTTCGTTTACAGATTGTTTGCAATCTATCAACTGAATGAATGACTGAAAAAGATGGACGAACCTGTATATAGACTATTTTCTTATCTACTGTTATTTGTTTTAAACTATAGTGCTTGAACAAAGAAATGTAATCCTCTATTTCCCGATCAATTTCTTTTTTCTTGAAAATCGTCCAGAGTTATCAGAGTTCTATGGACAGACAGATTCAACGGTAAAGTACCGAACGCCGTATCCAATCTATAACCAAAGAAACGCCTGAAAAATAGTTGCTAGTCAGAACGATCTGACAACAATAGCGCCTGCCGAAATACAAGCGTCCAGTTCGTCATTATTTATTCAACCGTCGTCTATTAAAGAATTTCCGCGTCTTTAATCCAAAGACCTAATTCAGTTAACAGCATTAGGGACTGCTCAAAATTTATCGGAGGAGGCAGGGTGCAATTCCGGGGAGGAGCAAAGAAGTTTTTCTTGGCAAGTTCCGGAGAAGTGCGTACTTTACTGGTCAGGTTCTGGAGGGATGTTTACTTTTTTTGCCAACTTCAACTTGAAGGAGGGGGGGGGGGGGAGCAATTTTTTATCTCGCCTTACAAAGTAAAGGGGAGATATTGTGAGGGGGGAAGAGGATGTCGGTGTCGGTGTCCCCAGCCTGGAAATGATAAGGTTTTTGGTTTAGCAAATTCAACAGAAATCTAGAAAATTTAGGGAAAATATAAAAAAAAAATTAAAAAATATGGGGGAGGGTATTCCACGTGGGGTACTCCAATGTTAAGTTTTGCGTTTAGCTGAGGTGCACATGTACATCTGTACTTAGAAAGTTTACTGCAGTTGTCAGCTGTTATTGGATGATTATTAATCTTGGTAAACATGTTTCTTATGATTAGAGGATGTACCTGTGCTATTTAGGAGATGAAATATTAACTTTTGTTCAAATTTTGAGGGGTTTGTCTTAGTCATCTGTCAATGATAATGTACATGTATATACCCCCACCTTTACGGTAAAAAAAACTATGTGTCACGTGCAACAAGTCGCCAGAATAAGTTGATGTCCCATTGTAATTTGACATTTAATAATCGGAATCGGAACAATCGGAACAGCCAAAAGTACCAGTACTTATCTAAAATACCTCAACGCCCAGGTAATTTTTGCTCGGTCTCTAATAAAAAAAATGAAACCAAAATCGTAAATGTTGATTGTTGATAACAAATTTATACAAAATATTTTTTTTTAAACAAGGTGGGAGTTTTGTGTGAATTTTTTTGTGTTTATTATTTTTTATTATTATTATTATTATATTTTTTTTGAGGGTTTTGTCTGTGAGGGTTTCGTCAGTGGGTGTATTGAAAACTGGAACTCCCCCCTTATCCTTAAACAGTATCAAAAGCCTTTAGCCATTGTCAGCAAAAGCCAATGAAAATAGCACACATTCTTGAAGGTAACAAACCTCCATTGAATTTACTGAGTGGCTGTTATACTACATGTAAGTGACAGTGAAATGGTTTGTGCTATATTTTATAATTCATTCCCAGAAGAACCATTGTCACAGGTTAATAAAAGAAAAATTAGCCCCGTTTACATTCACGATAACGGGCCGATCTCCGATGACAATCAATGACACAATTACGCACGTGTACCACATTACAATGAACCTTACCCGACGATCTTTTGCACAAAGAAGATGAATACAAACGGTTTAGCAGTGTTTAGATAATTTCTGGATTCACAAACAGCACATGTTCAAACAAGGGAGATAACTTATGAAAAGTCACATCAAGGGAGACTAATCTGCCTCTATGATCACACCAGGGCAATAACTCTTGAAATTAACTTAAATATCCATTGGGTCCACTGTTAATCCCCCTCATCATCATACACAAACTGACTTGGGAGTGTAATTGTGTTGTTGTTGATGTTCACTTGGGTTTGGGTATGTGTTCAAATATACTCAATTTTGTGCTACTGAGGCTCTGGCTGGTCAAATCGTCATATTTTTGTCCCCGTGAACCTCAACGAAAACAAACTTTGGTCTCGCTCATCAATGCGACAAAAAAAGACTTGTCCCATCCAGAGAAGCCGTTAAATTTTTTTTGGTCCCTGCCCTAAATTAACCGGTTTCGTCCTACCGATAATTTTTGCCTGGTCTCTAATTGCTTGTTTCCATCAAAACTTTTCTTCGTCTACCAGGGCCGTATTAAAATACCGCCAAGTCCAAGGGGTTCCCTGTGCTTTGCATGGTTCATGTTCATACTTTATTACAGTTAGAAACCAACACATTTACTCTGAGTATGGTGGCATTGATTCAAGTGGAATTTTGTTGTCATGATTATGATATGTCCAGTATACAAATACCTATACCTGTCGTTTCCATGCTTTGAATTACTGGAAGGCTCCAAGCTAACTAATATTAAAAGGGATGATGAGTTAATGCATCATTTACGTACAACCTCCTGTTTTTTTAACCATTAAATATATACAACTGTACCAGTATTGACTTCTGTGAATTTCCTTCTCTGGTGCGGAGGAGTTCTGCCAATTGGGTTTGAGACACGCTCATGAGAGGTCAGAACTTTTATGACTCCGAGAGGGGGGGGCAATAACTTTTTTAAAGGTCACTTGAGGGGGGGTTGGCACTTTTTTTTTCCTATATTTTTTCAATGCACCGGCCTCCCCCCTCCGATAAATTTTGACCGGTCCCTTAGCGCCAAATTCAAAAAATTAATCATGGTCTGCATAAAAAATAGGCTAGCATCCTGCAAGAGAGACATGGTCAACAATTTTCAATGTTGCCGGTAAATTTCTGCAATAGTGTTTTGTGACGTTGATTAAAATCATCACATTTAACGTTGTGGGGTCATATGACTTCTTGTAAGTACGCCTGCGTCATTTTTCAACACCCTTTTACTGTTGAGTTTAATTTGACACATGATGGACATTTGCACTTGGAGAATTGTTTTTGCTTGAAAACATCCTACTAATCAAGAACAAATGCGATTTAAAGAAACCACTCAACTGTGAACGCTTGCATATTGTTAGGACGCCCTGGAATGACAACTCCTTTTCTGGTCAGTAATTGACTTTCTCCAGTTAATGCCGCCACGCTGTTTAGGTGCTGATAAAAGAATAAGCACTACCGATCAATTAATTACACATTATCGCGGTTTCACTGGGTAAACATTGCAGAAGGTAGATGGGAGGATCTGTGTGTGTGTTGGGGGGTGTATTGCAAATGCCTATACACACTGTGCGGATTGACCTTGACTCCAGAAAAAAAATCGGACAAGTAAAGGCGATCCGCACATTTCAGCTCAAAATCGTGTCATATACACAATACCCGTAATTCCGCACAGTGGAATTCAATAATTGTCATGACTCGAAGCAAGGATATAGAACACAGTGGGCGTTAATAGAAATCCAACAAATTTTCAATATGGATGACGTTCTTCATTTGGCTAGTGGAAAAATTATGTAGAGCACCAGCAAGTCATAGATAGCAAGCGTCAGATTCGACGTTCAATCTTCAGCCGTCGTCCATAAAAGAATTTCCGCGTCAGTAATCGACAGAACTGTTCCGTATGAGAGTTAGCAACAGTTCCGAATGTGTATGAAATAAAATAATAAGAACAAAATATGGATTCCTACAAGAGAGAAGCGATCAACAGTTTCAATGATATCAGCAAGACATAATAATATTTTATACATAAAATCCTAATCACGGACCATTCTTTATCCAAATGAATGTCAAGTCGTTCCCAGAGTATGTACATGTATCTCAGTAAAGCTTTGATTGAGACTGTTCACTTGAACACCATGCAGATGTAAAACACATGATATTCAAACGATCCCTAGCCCTAAGCAGAATTAGATACAGATTGCGCACGCTGCGCCAGAGACCTTGCACGCTACGATTGTATTTTACCGTAAGTGTACGATATTTATCACAGAATTTGAGAAACTTTGAATAAAGGCGTTTGATGGTATAGCCATACTTAACAAAATTTCTGCAGTAACATTCTGTGGCGTTGTTTAAAATCGTCACAGTCTGCACATGATCTGGCAAATACTACCAGGCGAGATAGGTATACGCCGTATGCAGGTCCTTCTGGAATATTGCTATCAAGAAATGGACAGTTAACTATGTCAACCGTAAGAGATCATTCTTGTAAAAGTATAGGTCCAGGTATGATTTCCGTCTAGGCGATCAGTGGTTTTTCTTCAAATGCAGTGAAGGGGCAGGGGTAAATATCCTTCACAGCATCGCTAATATAGGGATTATCCCGTACAAGGCGATCGTCTATATAGCGTTTGGTGAATGAGATGGAAAGGGTTTGGAATGGTTATCTTTCACAATTTCTGCATATTGGTGTATTCATACTAGAATAGATAGAGGTCTGCCAAAACTGGTCCACAATTTGTATCCTTTAGGATATCTATATGCTGTTGGTAGATGCTATCGCCGAATTTCACATAGATACATGTATTGATAATGAGAAATTCAAGCAATTCTATAAACAAAGAAACATCCCAAGAATGATATATTGTACGTGCAGTAGACATGTAGAAAGCCTTATAGCTTCTGACATTAACATATCTGTGACCAGTTCTGTTAAATAACAAGCGTCTGGCCCGTCATTCATAATCCAACCGTCGTCCATTAAAGAATAACCGCGTCCATAACCCGAGAACCTATTCCATATTCCATAAACAGCATTAGCACCAAATTCAAAAAGACAAACATAGGCTAGTTTCCTGCAAGAGAGAAGCGGTAAACATTTTTCATTGAAGCCGGCAAGATATCATGCTGTTGCAAATGTCTAATCCTTATCACTGATCAGCTGATTAGCTGAACACCGATATTATGAATGAACTAAGGTGTTCGTTGAGGTCCTGATGGGGAATAGTAGTATAAAGAGTCGAGAAATCCAAAATAGATATATGTCTGTAAGGTACGTTTTCTTTGATATTTAGTTCTTCCGTAAGACTTTTTGAGGTTTTTAGTATCCACATGCATTCGACATATGAATTTCTTGAAATGCCAACACAATAATTCCCCCAAACTGATTTAACGAAATGTGGACAGAAATTTAGTTTTACAACTTTTGGAAACAGCTACAAATCTAGCTTTGTACGAATTCTGGTAGTCCAGTACAAGTTTGGTATGTCGGTAAGAATGAGAAACTGCTTGTGTTTGTTGAAGTAATTCCAATGGAAGAGTGAGCTGATATAGAAGCAGGTGGTATAGCTATACTCAACTGCTTCAACAGCACCTGGTAATAATATTTACTTATAAATATTATATTATTTGAAGCCTTTTCTGCAGGAACAATAATAGATTTTCTTTGGAGATCTGTAAGGAATTCTTGCGCCATGGAATCAATATTTCTTTTACATTGGAAAGCAGATAGTATCGACAACCTTGCCTTTGGCAAGACCCAACAAGTCGACCAGTACTGTAGGCTCTATTTTTCCTCGTGTCGACCACTCAACCACGTAATGTTCAAGTGCGCAAAGGATTGTCTTTTGGTCGGCCATGAGATTGATATTCCTCGGCTCTCTATACTTTGGTTCCTTCATAAATATGTTTTAAGGTCCATATTGTACACTATATCAAGGTTACAGTTGTTCAAATGCTAACTTCAATTTACCAAATCTGACATTTTTAATTTTCATTTTCAAGCAAGCCGGCATACAATCAAACGTTTCCGCATCCACAATTGCAGCACCAGCATCAAAATATATACCCACAATCCGAAGCTGTATCTACCTAATATGGTCAGGCAAACTTCATCAAGTAGTTCAAAACTAGGAGTTGGTGGTAGAACCGAGCGGCGTTGGATAGAATTGGAAAGCTTTTGGCACGCTCGAGCATGTGAAAATATAAGTGCATACACCGAAATCTGAGTAAAATTAAATGCTATATATGTGAGTAGGAATAGGTCTTTGGATTATGGACGCGGATATTCTCTAATGGACGACGGCTGGATTATGAATGACGGACTAGACGCTTGTAAGCCTACTGTGGCGGTGTACTGATATTGTATACGCCACATGTATGCACAATCTTTCTGTCGTGGTATCTTGCAATAATCTGTTATCTTGAAAACATTACCGTTGAATCTTCACATACCCGGAGTCTTAACACTATACGAACTCGTCTTGAGCAAATGTGACACAATTTCTCCCTCAGAAAACGTTTTTTCTTTTTCTTATTCTTTTTCCTTTTTCATGTACACATATATACATGTATACAAGTGATCCTCCTTTGAGACTTTTCGAAATTTTCTGGTAGTTTCTGGTACAAAGGATAAATATAACTAATCCCAGAGTATCTGCCCGCTATTAGGCTAATATATGAAAACAACGTATAGAAAAAAGGTTGTATAAAAATAAATAAATAAAATGAATAAATAAAACTAGCCCGCCAACATGGTATTTATCCAATGTAAATACATGTATTTAAGTTTAGTAAACATTACTCCAGCATCAAGTACGTATTGTCATCGTCCTCTGCGTTGAGAAAAACAAAATCTATGTTTTGTCAGACTGTGACAACCTTTGTTTTATATTTTCATTATATTTCATCAAGGAATAATGTTTCTAGAGTATTTCCAAGAGTGGTATAAAATTTGGTCTAAACTTCCTAAGTTTGCAGCTGTATACATATTGTTTAGTTAACATCAAAAGGGTATTCAAGGCATAATGGTTTTTGGAGTGATGTTCCCGCTCCTGCCCGTCTCGAGCCAGTTCTCGAGCTCTGACCATATCAGAAAAATATACAACTAAATGTTCGACAGACCACGTCCCTTCTCACAAATGTTACAAATATCGTTATCGACGATGGAGATTTTATGCAGAAAAGAATTTGTAGGAAGTATTCTCTGTAGGATCTTATATTGTACATCTCTTAGTTTGCTATATTGTGTACAGTGAAACACACACTTCAAAAAGTTATAGTCTTTCATCTCTGAGCAGTGATTTTCATTCGGCGATTGCCTTATTTGTTATGGTAAATTCTGTATTTAAAACGTTAAAGGAGTTCCTACACCTCTTAACTTGCCCTGTCAGGTTTTAAATATGTTTGGGAAATGGGGCATATATTGCAGTGTACTTGACCGTGCGGAATGCGTTGCATTATTCTATTCGTCTGGAATATTTTTTATGAGTCGTTCATAATGTAAACAATTTCCCTTTATACCATATTGCCTCTTCAGCTCTCCAAACGTGATAAAGTTACCTTCCTTATCTATTATATCTTTTACATATCTGACCCCTTTATCGTGCCAATCTCTAATATAACAAGCGCTGGATGAGCGCAAAGACCTCCGTCGAGGCAACAGAGTCCGTAGGAGAATACATCACTGAATAACATAGGGCTGGATGCCAAGCTCAGTTTTGCATTTGTTGGACGTTAACTTCACCAATGGTAATTAACCTGGGGTTGAGGGTTCCCCACTAGCATATCCAGCTACATGTGTAGGGATGTGGAAGTCACATTCCCCGCAAATAATTTTTGTCTGATTTCACGTGCTTGAAATATTGGGGTATGGAATAGAGTATATTGATGGAAAACCTGGAATACTGCTTGAGACATTAGGCTCCAACCCACCCCCACCTCCCCCTGAGAGGACGCCCCCGCCCAAATCAACACGTTAGCGGCAGAAATGAGACCCTGAATGCCTAGTTTTACCAACTTGCTTGTGATTTTGTGCTATAAGCCCTAAACATCAACACTTCATATTTTGTGTGTGTACAGTATAGCATCCTCATTGACAGAATCCTCTACAAAACACACCTGATTTTACCAACATTCCGTTCTGATCTGTCTCAGCATCATGTGAGAAGTCTTTGTTTCTAGAAGCTAAATCATTTTAGACACTCAAGTCCTTACCTGGTCAAGGGAGATAATTTTGTAAAAAAAAAAAAACCCCAAAAAACCCCAAACAAGTATAGATCCACACGGGTGCAGAGCAGAAAGTTTTATGACCTTTGATGATATTTGTGGAGCATGCTGCAGGACTTCAACTTCCATGAATCTAATATTATCCACACAATCCCATTCTACATGGTATTTTTGCCATAGCACAGATAAAATAGGTCCATTTATTTATCTGTTGTAGATCCAGGAGCTATTGTGAGCTGCAGGTTTTGTAAAAGTTAGATCCAATTATTCTGAGCGAAGGAATGAAGTCTGACATGGTTGTTTTAAGTTAGAACTTGGCATCCTTGGAAATGTTTGACCGATTGACACATGTATCACCCTGCATGTGGTCATTACATGCGTAATGTTTATTTCGTGAGGAATCAGCTGATATCCAATGGGGGAGGGGGAGGGTGTGGTTTGCACAATACTATGCGGCCAATCACTGGCTCTGATTTTCACCACCTCTGTCATACCACACATTTCTGACACAGCTAAACCAATCGATAGTCTGTATTGGTACTTCCAAGTTCATTCAGTACATCCATTGTGTAACAGTCCTGTTGCGTCTTATATCAGAAGAGCTGAATCCATGACCTGCATGTTGGAATCAGTTGTATACATTTAATATCAAAACTCAGTTTACTGAAAATGTTTATGGCCTTCATTATATTTCATTCTTTCATCATACACAACAAGGTGTAATCCATTATACCAGTTCTCACAGCATACGTGTACTCAATAGTATTGGGACCTGAATGGTATCCTTACTCAAGGTAATTTGAGATAAAATTCAAGAATAATTTTTAATTCAGTGTATTGAAATGTTAATTGACATGTATGCTGCTGGGAGATGAACCTTTGAAATGGGAATTGCAGGCCTGCAAGTGGCTCACAGTGAAAATATAGGAGGAAATTTGCAAAAATATAGAAGAAATTTCAAATATAGGAATTTTCAGAATAAAATATAGGAAAATACAGAAAATAAAGGAGTGTAAGACAGGTCTGTACTACATTGTGTGTTCCAAACTTGGTAGTTTTCTGGTGTTTAATCATATGACTTTCACGTCCTAGTGGTGGTCTTTCAGGCGACCTGTTCTCTTGTTTGATTCAGCATAGAGAGATTGAAATGGAATTTTCTGAAAAAAAGTTTCTGAAAAAAAAAAATTCTGAAATGTTTTTCCTCATGACAGAGCATTGATGAAAGTTTTCATGAGAAAAAGTCACAATATAGGAAATATAGGAGAAGGTTTTGAGTAAAATATAGGAAAATATAGGAATGACTGGAAAATATAGGAAATATAGGAGGCACTTGAAGGCCTGGAATTGGGACAGAGACACATGTGGTTTGACAAACAATAAACTATGATTTGATCCTTCATTACAATATGCTGGTAAATATTTTATAAATGCACAAGAAATTCATGCCAAAAGGCAAAATAACCCCCCCCCCCCAAAGGAAATAGAACAACCAGGGCAACGATTTGGTGTAAGACTCACGAAATATAATTGACAAAGGATCTGCTGGAAGCTGTATTGTCAGTCTTTTGTCCAGGATATTACCTTTTCAGTGGGAGGTCTTACAGCCTTGCCGATATCATTGGCGTGCATAACCAAACCTCCCGTGCATTTGATATGCAACAACAACAACAACAACTTGGACTATTTGGTTGGCTTCGGCATAAGTCATCAGCCGACAAATACTTTCCGATATATAGAAATGACGGGTGGTATACTAGGAATCATTGTGTTGTAATGACATGAAATAGCGACAAAAAACTTACCAGAAAAACGGCAAAAAATCGCATCGTCCATCTGTACAAGCTGGGGAGCCGCCATGTTCAATCTTCTGCTAGAAGCCTGACTTCCGTAACTGGTGAAGCATGATGGGAAGTGGAACCCGACTACAGAAGCAAGGCCCATTGAAATGCATTGCAATGAGGGTTCCCCATTATTTCGTTTTTGTCCAAACAGGATGCGTCAAATTTCGTCGGGAACCACAGTAAACCCTATTGGAAATCACATGAATCGTGGGTTCCCCATATGACAATTATTTGGCGGGAGATTTCACGTTGCATTCCTAGACCTCCGTCTGATCGACGGAGGTAAAAACTGCTTCTTTTAAATTAGGGATTAAATCACAAATTTCCACTATGTATTTCTTCTATGTCCTCGATATTTAATTTCTTTTAGAGACAGTACCAGGCATGCAGTACATCCGTCCAAAATGGATTGGTTATTTTTTTCTTTTATTAATTTTTGTATATATTCCGCCTCCAACGTTGATAACTTTTCAACTACTTCTTTGTTTATCAGCTTTTGTCATTTGTGTCTGCCAAATATGAGGCGCTTGATCCAGGAGATTTTCAGTGATTGAATGCAAGGGAGCAAATCTGTTATTCGAAGTCCGCCGTTTTTTATAATCCTGTGTTATAATTATTCGCTTTATTTTATCTTTCACTCCATTCCATAGAAACGTATATTACACTGTATTTATTTCTTTTATAATTTCAGGAGTGGCCTGGCAAGACTAGAAAGAGGTGTATGAACTTTGACAGAGCTAGGGATTTGATGACGGTGATCTTCCCAAGAAGGGTTAGATTTTGTATTCTCCATATAGTTCTCATTTCAGGTCGCCAATCCTACTTAGGTAATTGAGGTGCCACATATTGTGAAAGTTTACTGTCGAAAAAATAAACCAGTTCATTGACCCAGTCTACTTTCAACTCGTGTCATAGTTTAGTGACAGATCCGAACAGCGACCCAATCAACACTGCCTTAGTTTTTTCTGTATTCATTTTGAGGCCAGACATTTGGTAAAATAGGTGACTTTTATTTACCATCAAGTATCAGTTGTGTATCGTCAGCATACTGGCTTATTTTAAATTCTGCGCCTCCAACATTCATACCAGCTATATTGTCAGTGTTTCTGATCATCGAACCGAGCACATCTGTATATAGCAGAGAAAGATAGAGGGGTACAGAGTCTCCATGTCGGCATCCCCGGCTCACATGAAAACGAGGATATTTGTTTCCATTTTACAAGATACACATTTTAGTATTTGTTAAGAATAATTTAACTCATATTAGTATGGCACTGCCTAGATGGAGAGCTCATGGTGCTCATATGAACAGTCACAATCAAAGCGTGACCGAGATACATCATTCTCTAGATGACGACTTTACAACGAATATTATGGATTAAGAATACTGATCAGCGATACGAATTTGATATTTTTGGAACATCATGATGTCTTGCGCGCAAATTGAAAATGATCATTCTGCGATTTAGTGCAAAACACATTTAACGAGGCTGGATTTATTTAAGCAGTTTTACACATTGCAACAATGCTTTCTTCCAAGGCTGTAGTTCCCGCTTGTAAAGTTTTTTTTTAATATATTTTTATTTCCAGACAGCTGTCAAAAGGAACAATAATAAACAGCAAAAAACATGGATTATACTTGGCTTGGTGCGTCACAAATCAATCCTACAATCGCCTGAGATCAACAGTTATTCTATTACAGTAGTCTCAACAATTTGGCGATGTATCCTCACACCAAGGGTCTACCACAAAAACATAAATGTGTTGCCATGCAGCAAAAATAAATAACAGTAAACCAATGCTCCACAGCATATCTGAAACTTTTGTCAGATTTCTGTTCATTTACTACATATATATACATGGGATACTGGGTTATATTGTTCTACGTCTAGGTGGTGTGTTATACATATACTAGACATTTAAGATTTCCCATCGTTTTGTAAATTTATCCCACTCGCAGTTTGAAGAGAAGATTGCCTTCTCAGCACAGTAATATGACTTTAATACTCTCCTAAACCCGATAACGTTTGGAAACGTTTCTCTTGTTCTATTTTGATATATATAAAGTTTAGCTAAAATAAGTACTGTATTTAGTGCTTTCTCGTTGAATATATATGTCCGAATAACACAATCACGTATCTGGAACTAAAAGAATATTTTGTTTCGGATGCGCACCAATCAAAGAAATCCTTCCAAAACCTGTTGGTATATGGACAACAAAAAAACTTGTGTTCTATTGTTTCATCTTCTGTTTTACAAAATGTACATAGAGGAGAAGGAATATAATTTATCTTGAATAAGAAAGTATTCGTGGTCAAAATCCTATGGATTAGTTTGTATTGTAACCATCTTAAACGAGTATCTGTGGTACTTTTGAATGGAAGATTGTATATTTTTCTTCAAGTTTGTATATCATAATCAAATGTTTTCCATTTGTCTTCTGCTGTAGGGGTGGCATATTTTTCGTCTTCAAACTGCGAATAGAACGGTTCACAACCCTTTGAGAAACTCAAAAGATTTTTAATATGAAATGGGATCATCGGTGTTTGACATTTTATGGGTATGCAACTTCTATCTAAGGAGAACTTTACTGCATTGACGACACCTTGATATGTCAAGAAATTGACTTCTAGATTATACAATTGTTTAAAAGATATTATATCCATCCATTGTCCATTATTGTCCAGTAGATCATTGATCATCCGCACTCCTTTACTATACCAAGTTTTATAGAATATAGTTTTCGAATCAATACGTATTTTATCATTAAACCATATACATTGCGACATTGTATCTTCCAATGTTTTGGGATTTGTAATATTCATATAAGATGACCAGGCTTGAAAAACTTCTCTCCAAAAAGGATTGTGCACTGATTTACATATGGTAAGAAGTTTTTCGGGGCCACATTCCTCCAACGAGGTTGAGCAGGGTACTTGAATATCGACCAAAGGTCTCAACTTGTTATTTCTAGACACTAAGCGCCGAAAAATACTTATTTTTAAAGATTTTATGAATGCATCAATATCTGTTAGTTTTACACCCCCTTTATTGTATTTCTGTACAATTTGTGTTCTTTTTATTTTATCGACAGATCCACCCCAAATAAATCTGTAGAAGATGGATTTTATATCTTTCATGAAGCTCTCTGGTGGATTTGGTAAAGTAAGAAATAGATTATTCAACTTAGGTATGATAATACTTTTCAAGACAGTCACTCTACCTAGGACCATGAGATATCGTTTTTGCCAATGCCCAATGCATGTTTTAATTTTTTTCACTAAGATTTAGCGGTAAAATCTTTTCCAAGTTGGTTGAGAATGTGACCCCGAGCAGCTTAAAGGTTTCATTTCCCCAACAAAGGGAATGTTGTGTGTAAAATGAAATTTTACATTTCTTCTTACTGCCAAACAACACCACCTGAGACTTTTTGTAATTGATATGTAGACCCGACATCTCGCCGAAGACTGATATGTCAGATAACACCGCTGAAAGAGAAGCCTCTGATCTATCCAATAAGAGCGTTGTGTCGTCCGCAAACAGACTGATCTTGTATTCCGTATCACCTATTGTAATGCCTTTTATACCGTCATTATTTCTGATCATTAAAGAAAGTATTTCAGCACATAGCACAAACAGATATGGCGAAAGAGGATCACCTTGACGACAGCCTCGTTTTACCTCGAAAAACGGAGAGAGGAACCCACATTGAAGCACAGAAGATGAAATGTCTTTATAGAAAATATTAATCCATCTTTTAATAGTTTGGCCAAAATTAAATAGCTCTAAGACTTTGTTAATAAAGTCCCATGATATTGTATCAAAGGCTTTTTCGAAGTCAATTATAAACAGCATACCGGGAAGATTATTTGCCTCGGCTATGTTCAGTATATCATACACTAGCCTTATGTTATCCCCAATAAAACGACATTTAATGAAACCAGTTTGCTCTTCACTAATTAGGCCCCCAGGTGTACCTTAATTCTTTCTGCTGTACATGATGAGGCAATTTTATACTGAACGTTTAATAGTGTGATTGGCCGCCAATTTGCCAAAAATTCTCTGGGTTTATTCGCTTTTGGTAGGCAGGTTATGATTCCTTGTCTTTGCGTTATCGACATCGTTCCACTTTCAAATCCGAAGTTTATACTCTTTACAAGGTAAGTACCAAGATTCCTCCAAAAGAATTTGAAAAACTCGGCGGTGAACCCGTCCGATCCTGGAGATTTATTCTGTTTGAGACGTTTAAGGGCCGCCAATACTTCCTCATGTGTGACTGGACCCTCAATTGACTGCTTCGCTTCTTCTGTAAGCGTACTGAAGGAGCCCAAATTTAAGTCGGGTAATTCGACATCATTTGTTAATCGACTACAATAGAGATTTTTATAGAAGTTTCCTACTGCTTTAAGTATTTCCTTTTGGTCTGTTATATTTCTGTTTTCATCTTGGATTTTTGGAATGGTTTTGTTTATATAATTTCTTTTTTCTAGCGAGCAAAAGTATTTTGATGGTTTCTCACCATCTTCTATCCATTTTGCTCTAGATCGAACCATAATGCCCTCCGTTTTTGTTCTCCTTAAAACTTCGTTCGTTTTGGGCATCATTCAATAATTGCAACGTTTCTACTGACCCATCTATGTTCACAATGGTTTCTAATTTAGAAATTCTTTCTTCAATTTCACGTTCCTGTACTTCAGCTACTTTTTTTCTTCTACTAGAATATTCTACTGTTTTCCCCCGTATTTCCACCAGTAGGGTATCAAAAAAGAGCTGATCATTTACAGAGTTCTGAACAGAATTATATTGTTCGAAAGTGCTGGCAATTACTTGCTTAATTCTTTAATATAATCTATGTCTTTTAACAGCGAATTATTAAATTTCCATAGTCCGCGTCCTCGTTCGAAGTCGTTAAATCTACATTCGAGAATGACGACAGAATGGTCCGTTTTATAGCCAGAAATAGTTCGATGATTTTCGACAAAGTTTTAAAATTCTTCATTTATTAAGAAAAAGTCAAGGTGTGCCTATTTGAAAGGTCTTTTTTGTCTCCATGTAAACGTTCTTGCATCCTCATGGATATATCGAAATACATCAGATAAATTATCGGATTCGATGTCAAGCACTACATTTCTTGCGTTAGGGTGGTTTACGTGAAGGTAGTTTTCTGTGTCTAAATTTGGATCTAACACTAGGTTCCAGTCTCCACAGATGACACAAAACTCGTTAGCGAAAGAATGAATACATTCCTTCACGGTGTTGAAAAAAGTTGGACTGTCCGTGTTCGGACCGTATATATTAACAAGTGTTATCCTCTGTTTGTCTATTACTAAATCAAGAGCTAAGAAATTCCCTTTTACATCTCTTTCTTCTTTCATTACTTTAAACTCAAAATTATCAGCGAATAATATTGCCACATCTCTTGATTGGCTGTTGTTAGAACTAAAATAACATTCTTTATTTCCCCATTCTAGTTTTATCTTTGATTCTGTTTCTTTAGTAAATGTGTATCTTGCAGACAGAAAATTGAACAGTTCTTCTTTTTAATAAATTCAAACAAATCGTTTCGATTGGTTGAATCAGCAAGGCCTCTACAATTCATAGACAAGAAATTAACTTTGCCCTCCATGTGTTACATATTTTACATGCATGTACTTAGAGATCTCGGGTCCTAAAATGTACCCATTATCATGTTTATAGAGTATAATATATCCGACAGTACTTTCACACAACAATAGAAACGGACAAATATAAAAAAGACTCAATAAAGTAAACATTAATTGACAAACAGTTGCTAATAAATATACATAAAAAAAATTAAACCTCCCGGCCTGCATGGAGGCCAAGTGCCCACATATACATTAAAGACAAGGGACCCAGAGTTAAAAGATGCAACATGTATACCTCGATCACTAATCTAAATGAGGTCATATAATGGCTTACCCACTACAGAAAATTTGATGTCACACTGTATGAAGCTCAGCAAATTAACATTTACGCTAATATAAAGACGCTGTTTTTCCCCACAATTTGGTACGTGTGCATTTTATGAAAATAGGAGCAGTTAAAAATCTGTGTGCATGCACTAGCGCAAGATCTCCACTTCCATTTACAAACTAATGTAGTCCAGAAGTTCTTTATTTATCACGGGTGGATGTATTTCCCCGTTCCGCCAATAAACTTACTTTCCTAAT
Source organism: Hanleya hanleyi (assembly GCA_036873755.1). Classification (NCBI taxonomy): domain Eukaryota; kingdom Metazoa; phylum Mollusca; class Polyplacophora; order Lepidopleurida; family Hanleyidae; genus Hanleya; species Hanleya hanleyi. The sequence continues at coordinate 17,765 of JAVTVY010028317.1, forward strand.
GGATGTATTTCCCCGTTCCGCCAATAAACTTACTTTCCTAATGGATTTTGCATATCTTTAACTGTTGTTTTCTGGGCATAACATATCGTACAACCTCTGACGTTCAAACTTACAAACCTTCATACTACCGGTACGCCTGCATAATATAATGACTAAAAGCAGCCACATGTACTATTTAGGCGTGTTTACGCTAATTACAGATTTCGCGTCGTATCGTATGACGAAAAAGCAGCCACATGTACTATTTAGGCGTGTTTACGCTAATTACAGATTTCGCGTCGTATGGTATGACGAAAATTTGGAATGGACATGTATCGCCATTTGACGTTCAGCCGTCTCAGGAAAAGCCGGGTTGAGCAATAATGCAAAAACAAACAAAAAATATGGCTGTCAATCTGGGCCAACATTCCACACTCAAATATGAAAACCTTAACTTAATACTAAAATCTAGATTACATGGATATATATATATATATTATTCAAATAGAAAAATAAATTGTTGTATAGTATGCTTTTTATTACTATTTTATGTAATGTTGTATTTTTATTTTTTTTGGTCCCATTTTAAAATTATATTTATGCCTTTCAACAGAACGTTATCGATCGGTCACAAAAAGAACATTCCCTGGTTCTGTCGGGCAAACGTGCCCAATACACAACATTGCTCACAACTATAATCTACAGGTATCGCGGAAAATACCAGATAAAAGACGGTCATTTGTAAGTATATCATCGCGCCTCCACCTTACTTTTATGACAGGAGAAGTAAAGAACACCCAGGCTTTCCAAGCATGTGTGCCCCAATAAACAAGAGTGTAGAGTAGGGCATGTTCTTATCGGCTGTAAAATACATGTAAACACGAGTTCACACTATCATGACTGTAGGATCATTCCAAGTCAGATGGCACCGTTATAAAGACTGGATTACCACACAGCAAATATACCATGTTCCGAAGCAATGTGAGTATTTACAAGTTACCAGATTGAAACAGTGGTATGTCATGACACGGCTCATTTTTACCTCCGTCGATCAGACGGAGGTCTAGGAGCGCAACGTGAAATCTCCCGCCAAATAATTGTCATATGGGGAACCCACGACTCATAGGATTTCCAATAGGGATTGTCATGGTTCCCGACGAAATTTTAACGCACTTTTGTTGGACACAATTGAAATAATGGGGTTCCCCATTGCAATGCATTGCAATGGGCCTTGCTTCTGTAGTCGGGTTCCACCTCTCATCCACCGGGAGATTTAACATGGCGGCCCTCCAGCTTGTAGAGTTGGACAATACGATTTTTTGCCGTTTTTCTGGTAAGTTTATTGTCGCCATTTGATGCCATTACAACTCAATGATTCATAGTACACCACCCGTCATTTCTATATATCGTAAAGTATTTGTCGGCTGATGACTTATGTCGAAGCGAACCAAATAGTGCAAGTTGTTGTTGTTGTTGCATATCAAACTGACTGAGTGACTGACTGGAAGACAACAGCACAATCGACGATGCCCTGATTTTTCTGATACTTTTTTTCTTTCAGTTGATGATATCCACCAGCGTGGTTGTTTAAAAACAGTTATTCTAAATTTTGCTGATAAATTATATTTCCGGGGGGGGGGGGCTATTTATCTTGGCATTTGGCAGTTGAATAATGGTTGGATTTTGCAGAAGCACCAAATTGATCTACCTGCGTGAGTCTGTAAACTTATTTAATAAAGCTGATAAATAATATACTTTTCTTTTCATTTATCCTAACAGTTTAGTGACATCCACATTGTGTGCTGCGACACTTGTTGATGAAGAATAATTTGCTTGTTAAAACCTGATAATATTCTGAAAACCTATTCTGAATTGTAGCTGAAACAAAGGAGTGTCTACATTCCACATGTAGGCCTACATTATTGAGATTTTTGACTGATAGCATGGATTTTTTTTTTTAGTTTTAAGCCCACTGGGCATTTATTTGCCATACGATCACATTTCACATGCCTTGTTCAGCCCCGTGATCTGGAACCAAACAGACACTATCACTAGATGAAATAAGGAGATCATGATATACATTTCAGGTTTTACCGATGCCAAATGACTTGAACAGAAGACAATTAGACAAAAAGAAAATCAATAAATATAGCACTTCTGATATCAGATGCAACAGGACTGTTACACAATGTTACCCCCCCCCCCCACCACCACACACACACACATTGGATATCAGCTGATTCCTCAGGAAGTAAACATTACGCATGTAATGACCACCGGCAGAGTGATACATGTGTTAATCAGTCAGACATTTTCAAGGATGCCCAGTTCTAACTCAAAACAACCATGCCGGACTTCATTCCTTCTCTCAGAATAATTGGATCTAACTTTTACAAAACCTGCAGCTCCCAATAGCTCCTGGACCTAGACCACATAAATGAAGGGATCTAGTTTATCGGTGCTATGGCAAAAATATCATGTAGAATGGGATTGTGTGGATAATATCAGATTCATGAAAGTTGAAGTCCTGCAGCATGCTCCACAAATATCATCAAAGGTCATAAAACTTTCTGGGCTGCACCAGTGTGGATCTATACTTGTTTGTTTTTTTTACAAAATTATCTCCCTTGACCAGGTGAGGACTTGAATGTGTCTGAAATGATTTAGCTTCTAGAAACAAAGACTTCATTTCCTGAGTTGAGGTAAAAACCGAACATATTTTGATTATTTTTTTCAAATTTCAATTCCACTTCTGGTATATGTACATCTATAAAATACATACAGAATGAACTGCATACAGAATAACACAAAGAACAGGTAAATATATTTCATTACATTCTTAACCAAAGATCAATAACTGGGTGATATTACAACAATTCCATGGCGTTATATATTGTTATGATTGACTTAACTTTAGCTGCTGAAGATATTTCTAATTTGAGGGTAATGGGCAATCATACTAAATTTATTTTCATAACTTCATTTATTTTCACAATAAGCAACATAATCGAGATTAGCAAGTGAAGTTTTACAACATATAATACGCATCATGGGTCTCCTTCAGTTTAGTGTAGACATATATACCCTTGAATATCTGTTACCATGATTCAGTCATAATACTGTTTGTATTATATTGATGTCGACAAGGAATGTACATAATTATTTGATAGTATTATTAATTGTATGTTGTTTATGAATAACATGAACTTTTTATTCGCTGGAATCCAGCCATTTGTTCCATATGGGCAATATTCTCATCAGCCATCACCATTCAATATGAATGTGATACATACAAGTCTATGGTAATTGATACATTATGGTGAAGGTGACCTGTAACACCAGTATACAAAATTATTCCGAGCTCATTAAATCATCATCACATGATGCTGAGACAGATCAGAACGGAGTGTCGGTAAAATCAGATGTTTTGTAGAGGATTCTGTCAATGAGGATGCTATACTGTACACATACAAAATATGAAGTGTTGATGTAGCACAAAATTACAAGTTGTTAAAACTAGGCACACAGGGTCTCATTTCTGCCGCTAACGTGTTGATTTGGGTGGGGGCGTCCTCTCAGGGAGAGGTGTGGGTGGGAAGGGGCCTAATGTCTCAAGCAGTATTCCAGGTTTTCCATCAATATAGTGTAACGAATTTTCTGATTGGTCGACTGATAGAGTGTGTCTTGTATCAAGTTAGGTTGCCACGACCCTCGTAGGAATACCATAGACATGAAAAGAGCCTTTCCATAGACCGAAATCACTAGCCCACCCATATGCTGTAGGTCACAGAGCATCTCATAGACTTCTGGCTCTTCTCTCTCATAGTATCACCATGGTAACGTCTATCTCATTTAGAAGGCGCTCGTTACATGGGTTCGCCTCTATTCACCAAATACTCATGGTAAGTCGAGTTGGTAAGGTGGGTCATTCACTTCTAACCCAACCAGAGGATACATCAGCAAAGCATTACAGAGAGTCTTAATTTCAACGGTTACACTTAGTAGATAAATGAAACAACTACTGAAAGATGGAGTCAACACCAAATTTTCAGTTTCAAAGAATAGTAATTATATTCTTATTTGCAAAGTGCTTTTATATATACATGTATTTTACAAGATTCATCTTTGTACAAATCGCAGGGTTAATTCACCGAAGCGTAAACCGATTTAATATGGTGCACGAGCACCCGATAAAGTAGATATTTCGTACAGTGGCTGAACTCGTCTATGATAGAATTTAGCCCTCTCCTAAATAAATCATACACTGCTTGTATCAAAAAGGCTGTATTAATTATTATACCAAAAGAAAAAGAATAACTACAGGTTTTGAAATACTAACATTCCTTCAAGGACACCCGAACCATGATTTCCTCTATCGAGGTAGAATATCAAAGGTATTCCCAGTGTCACTTAAGCCAGTTCTCCTGAATCACTAAAGTGACCAACCTGCAGTACTGAACAACTGGTTTTTGATACCCTAAAGACATGTAACCGCTCCCGCCGTCTAAGGATAGCACTACCTAGTTCACGATCCACCTGCAGCTCCTGATAGGTAACTCTTACTCTATCATGCGGTGCCGTCTACGCAATCCTGGCATCTCCCTATGGTCGGGCTACTCAATCATAGGATACATCTCTCAGTTTTACACAACATCGATAGTAGATTTACAAGACAAAACCTGGTCCACCTGCAGTACTTAAGGTACCTGTACTGCAGTTTCATCTCCGGAAACAGGCATATCTTGGTTCGAATATCCTTTAAAGGATATTAACTATTCAAATTGGAATATAACTATACCAAAGTAAACTAATGCGGATTTTATTATTCTGTTGGTTTCGTAATAGTTAATATGAAATATCCTTAAGGATATTTATCAATATAACAGCTTCTAATTTGATTTATATGAAATAGACAAGTATTCTGCAGGATAGTACCACTTCAGTATCCTTAAGGATATGTGACACTCCTACGTATCTAGTATCCCTAAGGATATATGGTATCCTGACTTCTTGAGTATCCTTAAGGATATATGGTTTCCTGACTTCTTGGGTTTCCTTAAGGATATATGGTATCCTTAAGGATATATGACCCGACATCTTTGGTATCCTTAAGGATATATAACCAGACTTCTTTTGTATCCTTAAGGATAAACGACCTGACATCTATAGTATCCTGAAGGATATATATCCTGACATCTATATCCTGAAAGATATATGACCTGACATCTATTGTATCCTGAAGGATATATGACTTGACATCTATGGTATCCTGAAGGATATGTCCTGACATCTATAGTATCCTGAAGGATATATGACCTGACATCTATAGTATCCTGAAGGATATATATCCTGACATCTACAGTGTCCTGAAGGATATATGGCCGGACATCTGTGGTATCCTGAAGGATATCGGACCCGACATCTTCGATATCCTTAAGGATATATAACCTGACATCTATAGTATCCTGAAGGATATATATCCTGACATCTATGGTATCCTGAAGGATATATGACTTGACATCTATGGTATCCTGAAGGATATGTCCTGACATCTATAGTATCCTGAAGGATATATATATCCTGACATCTATAGTATCCTGAAGGATATATATCCTGACATCTATGGTATCCTGAAGGATATATGACTTGCCATCTATGGTATCCTGAAGGATATGTCCTGACATCTATAGTACCCTGAAGGATATATATATCCTGACATCTATGGTATCCTTCCATTCACCACTGTAGGATACCTCAACATGAAGGATATTCACTTTGGTAAAACACCATCCTGAAGGATACCAGCTATTTTCGTTATAAGATGTAGGATGACATATATATATATATTTGTATGTCTGTAATCTCAAGCCGTGGCAAGTTGATCATACCTCGTCAAGAACAAGGGGCAGAATGCACAGATCTTACCTTACATGAACTTCATATAGGCCGCCAGATGATGTAGAGATCACAGTGATTTCATTGGCAGAGCCAATCAGAATTCAAACACTGGCCATATTTTAGTAAAGAACAAGACCTCAAAATATGAATAATCTCTAATTTTAGAAAAATAATTAGTATGGAAACATAAGTTACATAATCCCCAACATTTATTGATATAAATATAGGAACGCACAAATGCGTAATTTGGATCTCAAATACTAATCGAGCGCACAGAGCTAGTTCCAACGAAATGTCCGTGGATGAAACAATGTGACAAAACTACACGTCTAAGAAAGAAATAAAGGAAAACCACACTTCCTCACCGACATTTCCAGGTAAAGTGCGACCTCCGCTTTCACAGTACATATTCATTCAAGAGCTAAAATTATTACAGACGATGTAATCGATCATAACCAGACAAAACGAAAACTGGCACCGCGGTAACACCACTAATGTTAACTCGGCCGAAACGGACATAACACTTTGCATAAGAGCAAAATTTATGCATATCTAACGTATTTGACAAAGTCAATTAACGTATCGAAATTTCGTCGCACTACTCTATGCCATACTCCAATATTTCAAACACGTGAAATCAAACAAAAATTATTTGCGGGGAATGTGACTTCCACATCCCTAACTGCACATGCTAGTGGGGAACCCTCAATCTCAGGTTAATTACCATTGGTGAAGTTAACGTCCAACAAATGCAAAATTGAGCTTGGCATCCGGCCCTATGTTATTCAGTGATGTATTCTCCTACGGACCCTGTTGCCTCGACGGAGGTCTTTGCGCTCATCCAGCGCTTGTTTGTTTTTGATTTAGTCCCTGGATTTAGTTGATCTGGGCCTACTTCATTTTTCTATATAGACTGTCCAGGGGTCGCCATCCTTTTTCTTCACGTCTAGTATCAGTTTTATTCCACTGACCCGGACTCGCGTTTTCCATTTCTGCTCTTGTCTCAATTGCCATGCTGTTTGGTTCAATGATGATCGGACGACCTTCAATTTTGGAGGGAGATCTGTGCGAACCGAGATTTTCCAACCAGCAAGATTTCGAACAGAGCCCAAGACATAGTCCCGGTCATCATATTTGACGAAAACTGCTATTATGCCAGGTGACAAGTTCGGATGAGAAGCAAATCCAGTACCAATCGTAATTTGGCCAAGTCGATGTACTGATATAAACTTCATTTGACCTACTCGATCCGCCTCTAATTTCATGTCATTGATCAGAAACTCACGAAAAATTTCTTCGGTCTTCTCGTCTGTGCGAACAGCTGGTATACCATATATCAACAGGGTTTTTTTTCGTTCATGTATTTCTGACAAGAGTAATTGTTTCCGAAGCTCGGCTATTTCTTGCAACAGTTTGTCGTTGATGCATGGAATGGTTTCTTTCTGTATTTCTGTTATTTCATCGGAATTTGATTGGATGCCTTCTTCTAGGGTGTCCACTCTCGAGGACAGGTTTTTCACCTCCGTTTTTATGCCTTCAATTGCCCGCAATGTCTCAGTTTTTGCTTCTTCAATTTTTTTGTCAATTTTTTCAGTGATATTTTTTTCCAGTTCAGCAAACAGAGCTTTTAAGTTTTCGGGAGTGGACATATCTGCTGTAAAATCTATCTCACCTTGTTCACACGTAGGCTGTTTATTCGAAAACCCGTTCCCGCCGGTCGAGATTGGCCCGTGCAGATTCTCTCTTTGTTCCCGTGGCGTTTTGTTCCTCAGTGCATAGCCGTTGTTTTTACATGTGTTTTTTTTACCTCTTTCACTTTTTCTGCCACTCATTTAGTATTTGGTAAATCCCATGTAGGTCTCCAAATCACCAAAGTATATAACCAGTCCAATTTCCAGGCACTATGACATTATAATATACTGGGCCCACGGAGAGAAGTTAAAACACGTCCTTCAGATCCGCCATGTTGACCGGAAGTCGCTTGTAAAGTTACCCCCGAATGGCGTGACGTGGCTTGGCAAAGATGTTAGGAAGTTACCTAGGAGGTAACACTTTAGCAAACCGTGTTGATGACATTAAAGAAATTATCGCTATTTCTCACAAGCTTTCAATTCTAAGCTGTTCAAATTTGCGTTGATTTTGAGGCAGAATTATCATTCGTAGAAAATAATTCTGGGTTGAGATCTGAACAGGCCGGCAACAAGCAGAAATGAACATTAGACACGTCAAACTATAATGATTCCAGACATGTAAGTGATTCATAGATCTTTGCTCTAGTCTAGAACCAATCTAGGTAAACCAAGATGGTATATCAGAGAAATACCATCTAGTGGTAATGCTATGAAATATTCGTGCCAGGTGTTTGCCGGTTTTCTCCGAGATCACATAATAAGCCAATCACGTCAATTCTGCCTTTTCAATTTGACATTGATTGGCGTTTTGTTCCTGGATATTTACAATCGTCTCACGAGACGGTCTTTTGATATTTTCAACCGCCTGACCAAACCCAGACCATTCGGCGAGAGCAATTTTTTGAACTTTCAGGAGAAGAACGTTTACCACAAACCTTGTCTAGGCATGATACCTTTTTTGGATAGTGTTTCGCTATATTGTTTACTGTATTGCTCCACGTGCCCATGTGTGCAATTACAAGAAGCGTTATTTTACGGTTGTTTCTCTGATTGACTAACAGATGTAGTTTGAAATTCGGACGGGATTTATGTGACACTGATGCGATATTATATCTGAGTTTAATGAGATTGGTCTAGAACTTTCTATGAATTGCTATAGTCAATCTGTGAATTCCTTCTCGATGAAATTAGCAACTTTTTATCTCGTGATTATCACATCAAGTTCTTCTAAATATCTAGTTGAACTGCGCTGCTCTTATATAAGCTAAGGTATAACTATTTGAGTTCTTTCGTCACTTAATGTCAAACTGACATCTACAGTTTTGTTTTTCGCTAAAAATTGTCTTCTTAAAACGTTCGTTTTCAGTTTTCGACGTATTGTGGTTCATCCAAAATGATTTTATCTATTCCTTACGACAATATAACTTAATCAAGTATCAGGATTACCAATTGATTCTGTTTCCAGTGAAAGATGACCAAGTTCAAGTGTTTACAAGAGAAATTACCATACTATTATTATAGCAACGTGAAAGAATAACAAAAGGTGGCACCTTTAAGACTAAGTTCACCTAACGTAGCAGATATCCACTATCTGCGAAAGCTCGTGACCATTAAACTTAGTTAGTCTGAAAGGTGTCATCCTTTGTTATTCTTTTATACTACACAGACTAACACGGCTACCCCCCAATTTCTTATAGCAACTTGGGTCTACCTAAGAATAATATGGTATTTAGATGGCCGGTTAGACGGCTATGTTGACAGCTTCACCTACATCGGTTGACTGCTTTGATCAGTTCCACCTTCCAGGATATACAGTCTGTTTTGTCCATGTGTACGAGATCACACAGTGGAACCGTGTATAAGAACGATCTCGCGGGACAATAGGAAACCATGAATTCAAATATCAGAGGAATTATATAGACTGGCCATTTAAGTTAATATTTGACCTTATAGGCACTGAACGATTTCCGTCTATTCATCTATAGACTCGCAGTAATAATACCATCATTGAATTCTTCGACACTCCGTCCATTACCGATCAGGCTAAGAGGACAAAACACATACAATCCATCATCTTCTCAATAGGTCTGGACTGACGATTGCTCCTGGTGAATCACAAATCCGTAGGTGTGAATGTGAATACACATGATAATTGCCAGGTCAGAGTATTTTTAGTTCATGGCGTTTGGTGCGTGACTGGACCAAACAGTCTGTTAGTATGCCAATACGTCATCTCTGACCATATACAGATCTATTTTGTCGTTTGTTGAATTCTTTGACGTCTTTAGTCAGTTTTGATACATCTTAAACTGACATCGAAACGGAATATTACTATTATCAGTTAAGCCCTACTATTCCACCTGTTTCTTCATTGACGTACCCTACATTGAATTACTTTGGAGGGTATAGTCAACAAACACAAACAGTTATCAAAGGAAGGAGGCATTTCCCCCGGACAACTGATATCGATATACCAAGATTGGTACACCCCAATTGCAGCAATTCAAAACTAGATTCATAGCTGTTGTACAACCAAGCAACTATCCACTCTGTTGAAAATAGTCATGCATAATGTAACCTCGTTTTGTGGGAAACTATAATGGTACCATTTCGCAAAATATCGATGTTGAATGTCGTTCGTTCCAAAGTCCTTCCTTTTCACATCAACATTTGGATCTATGCCTTCAATAAAATGAAAGAAGCCGACTCTCAACTCGACATGGGTAGCAGTGTCCCAGCAGGATCTGAATATGGCCTAAACATATCGCCTTGTAGCACTTGCTAGATTCTGTAAAAAAGATCACGATTTAGATCGAAATCCCGGAAAATGATTGCAGAAACTTGTCAAACATTCTAAGTTTCTCAAATTCTGCGATAAATGTCCTACACTGATCGCAAAATATGATCGTAGCAAACGAGATCCCTGCACTACGTTTCGTAACTTTCGTCTTTATTCCGATCAACGCGGGGCTAGGGGCCTTTTGAACATTTGACATCTCCACGGTATTCAGATGAACACTCACATTAAAATCTGCGATACAGTATGATACATTATGATACATTATGATACATTATGCTACAGAAAGCGATTAAGAAATTTGTTTGCATAAAAGTATATGTTTCAGTGATAAGAATCTTACGTAAAGAGCCCCATGACATCTTCCTGTCATCATTGGCCACAGTTGACCGCTTCTCTCTTGCAGGAAACCATGTTGTGTTCTTTTAAATTTTCATTCGCCACATGCTTAGAATCGGCTATACTGTTGTATGAAAAGGTATTTGTATTATTGACAAGGCAAATCCTTTGTGGACGGCTGAATACTGAAGATCGGATATGACATCACTACGGTACAAAATCTGCAATGTTATTGATTTTATCCAGCCTACAAAAACAGATCTTCCAAAGTGTCGAGAGGGAAGTGAGGCAAATACGTCCAAATTAGAGAAAACTTGCCATCACTCACCATTAGCGGGATTATCCTTGACGCCATCAGTGCCGACATTTGGCAGAATTATTCTATTGCAACAACTCGTTGTAACATGAGAATAGGCGTTTTCCAGTATACTGTCTTAACCACGAGAAGTCTCCTGCACATTCAGCACTGTGACAAGATTATACGGTTGTATGTTTTGCAATTTCAGTCATCTTCAGGGATAAATTATAATATAATTATATTCCTACATTGTGAAACACCCTGCCAGAAAATACTGGCTGTTTTGCAGTTTCTCCAAAATCTGGCGTCGGTCTCAACACGACTGTGTATAACTAACTCATTGACGCTGCGCCTATGGCGACGAGATACAGGTGTTGTATGATTCTCACCACGCGAGAGTTGCCACGATCTCAAGGCTCGTATGATAGCACTCCATTTCCAGCTAACAAGCTGCTACTACAGTCTGTCCTGAGTGGGGGCGAACACACGACCATTCGTGCCAACAGCCGAACCTCTCTAACCACTCGGCCACCGAATCACTCTACAAGATACTGTGTTTAAAACCTAGTTATTCTTCGCGTATGCTTCGCACATGCGCTTGTTTCACCTAGAAGAACTATGACGTCATCTGGTTTGTGTTTGATAGTTCCTGCTCTTCTCTCCTGCATACCGCTCTTCAGTGCCAGAGGGAGAATTTGGGTATGCGGTAAACCCAGGAAGCGAAATCTCCCCCGTTTTAGTACTGAATAAGTAACAGACTGTTGTAGCAGTTTCTTACCCCATTTTAGTATGCTTTCATACCTGCTTCTCTCAATAAGCCATGGATATACAAGAGAAGTAAATCACTCCAGGTTTTGGGGGGAAAGATTCTAGACGACGTACCACAACTTAAATGTCTTTTTTCCAAAAAATATATTAGCGGTAAACGACTAAGGAGACAGAATTTTATTCATGCCTTTGAAGTTTTAGCGATACTCCTGAATGTATGTTGATCGACATTTTTTTTGTCAGATGGAAAATAGTATTCTTAGTGCTTTCTTGGTTGTTTGTTATAGAATCCTTCTTCCAAGGTTGTTAAATTCACTTTGGTAGATTGAGGAATCTTATGCTTGAGAATTAATAAAATATCAATACCACCAAAATATTGTGACCTTCCGGCAAGCCTTGATTAATAAAGCTTTAACATTTCAAAACATATTGCCGTCTATTGTTTGATGTTATGTGAAATTTAATTTTTTAAATATACGGAATGTAAGAATAGGCAATCTAGAACAGAATTTCTTCCTCCAGAATTGTCACGATAGGAGATATGATGAAATGTTGCTTACTGTCCGGACTATATTGTTGGATCTGAACCCCTAATATAGATTGCAAGGCTATATTGTTCGTATTTTGGGAAATCATATAAAAATGTAAGAGTTCGATCACAAGGATGTGTAGTTAGCATAATTTGTGACCTTGATTGAAATCTCCCACCTCCCGGGTATGAGCATGACAGGTAAAGCGATACAACATTAGATATGCCTTTGACATATAATGGACAATTTCACCTGAGGAATTCTTTTTGCTTGAAAACATCCTACTAATGACGATCAAATGGAATTTAAACAAACCACTGTGAACGGTTGTATATTGTTAGGAATCCTCGAGGTGACAGATTCGTTTCTGATTATTAATTGACTTTCTCCAGGTAATGCCGTCACGCTGTTTAGGTGCTGATAGAAGAATAAACACTACCGAGTATAAAGCAATTAATTATACATTATCATGGTTTCATTGAGTGAACATTGTCGAAGGTAGGCGGGAGTGTGTGTGTGGTGGAGGGTCTTGTAAATGTGGATACGTGTCCTATACACACTGTACATCAATATGGTTTCACCTTCAATCCAGGCAAAAAAAATCTGATAACTAAAAGACGAATCGCTGATTCTCTTTCAATATACTCGTATTTCGGCACGATACGGCGCTGAACTTATTTCCTTATTCTTTATTCCCGTTTCGATATTCTCAATCGCGCCATGTGAAAGTAGTATCCTTCATGAAAATCCATATATTTCGACAACCATTATGTCTTTCATAACACGAATAGTAACATGTTTTCCCCAATAAATTTTCATCCCTGTGAATATAAATTTGAGAACAATGCTTCAAAATGTGTGCTATGAAGTACATTTCTAAAGGGTCTGTATTTGCTGCTCCCAATCACCCAGAAATCGAATTTGCGCCACTTGTAGAGTGGTCTAGGTATCTTCCTAATACATTTATCTATCTTTCTGACCCATTTTTGGGTGTCTAACTTGGAGATGCCAGACCCTCCGAGACCGCGCTAAATGGGTATTATCTGCATATGGTCATTTCACATCGACTCTATTTGTTGCTCCCAATCACCAAGAAATCGAATTTGCGCCACTTTTAGAGTAGTCTAGATATCTTCCAAACACATTTATCTATCTTTCTGACCCATTTTTGGGTGTCTGACTTGGAGATGCCATATGATCCATTTTTGTGTGTTTAACTTGGAGATGCCATACCCTCCGAGACAGCGCTAAATGGGTATTATCTGGATATGGTCAATTTACACCGACTCTATTTGTTGCTCCCAATCACTCAGAAATCGAATTTGCGCCACTTTTAGAGTGGTCTAGATATCTTCCTAATCTAACCTCTAAAAGTGGGGCAAATTCGATTTCTGGGTGATTGTGAGCAACAAATAGAGTCGGTGTAAATTGTCCATATCCAGATAATACCCATTTAGCGCTGTCTCGCAGGGTATGGCTTCTCCTAGTTAGACACCCAAAAATGGGTCAGAAAGATAGATAAATGTATTAGCAAGATATCTAGACCACCGTAAAAGTGGCGCAAATTCGATTTCTTGGTGATTGGGAGCAACAAATAGAGTCGGTGTGAAATGATCATATGCAGATAACACCCATTTAGCGCTGTCTCGGAGGGTATGGCATCTCCAAGTTAAACACCCAAAAATGGGTCAGAAAGATAGATAAATGTATTAGGAAGATATAGACCACTCTAAAAGTGGCGCAAATTCGATTTCTGGGTGATTGGGAGCAACAAATAGAGTCGGTGCGAAATGACCATATCCAGATAATACCCATTTAGCGCTGTCTCGGAAGGTATGGCAGCTCCAAGTTAGACACCCAAAAATGAGTCAGAAAGATAGATAATTGTATTAGGAAGATATCTAGACCACTCTAAAAGTGGCGCAAATTCGATATCTGGGTGATTGGGAGCAACAAATAGAGTCGGTGCGAAATGACCATATCCAGATAATACCCATTTTGCGCTGTCTCGGATGGTATGGCATCTCCAAGTTAGACACCCAAAAATGAGGCAAAAAGATAGATAAATGTATTCGAAGATATCTAGACCACTCTAAAAGTGGCGCAAATTCGATTTCTGGGTGATTGGGAGCAACAAATACAGACCCTTTAGAAATGCACTTCATAGGACACAATTTAAAGCATTCTTCTGAAATTTATATTCACAGGGATGAAAATTTATTGGGGAAGACATGGTCCTATTCGTGTTATGAAAGACATAATGGTTGTCGAAATATATCGATTTTCGTGAAGGTTACTACTTTCACATAGCGCGATTTAGAATATCGAAACGGGAATAAGGAAATAAGTTCCGTTCCCTCGGCACGATAGAGTTCCAATGATTGCCAGAACTCGCGGCTGTCTCAAGTCAAACTAGAAGTACATGCAGTGCAAATCCGAGTAAAATTAGCTGTGACAACACCATCGAGGTTTACTGAGACTGCATGCGCCAGATGTAAGTCCAATCTTTCTGTCGTGGTATAACGTGCAATGGTGTGATATCTTGAAAACATTTCCCGGATGTTAGCGAGATAAATCTTCACCTACCCGAAGGCTAACACTACCAGAAGTTCCCTTAACCAAATGTGACACGATTTCTCTTCAGTATACGGTTATGTCATAGATGTATAAATATTTTCGCGGTTTATATTCGGGGTTTCAAACAGAAGTGTCCATGTATAATCTTTCCCAAATTCCGTTGATTGGCTATTCGAAGGAAACTAGCTTTCACCGTTGGAAATAAGCACACACATCGTTTGTTTTTGGAGATCAAAGAAAAGGTTCGCCAAACGATGATGTTCCGCTTTTATCTCGATTGGCTATGTATAACATGGCGTGCCATTCCGGTTTGAAGAACTTACCCCATTGAGTAGGTCATGGGAAATGATGGAACTGTTTTGTATTGTTGATAGTTTTACCGATCCAAATGAAACAACAGTCTGCAATGCTGTTTCGTTCCAGTCAGCTATCCCTGCTTTGTCGCATGAATAATAACTTTGCATTCGAATTAAATTCAATTAAGTCAATCTTTATTCCAGAAACATTAGGCAGTCATTCATGTATAATCTGAGGCCACATAAAACTAAACTACAAATACAAAATCAAAATCACAAATCGAGACACCAGACATGGCAATAATTGTTTCAATGTTTATATGTATATTTAATTAATACTGAAGACTGATTTGTAAGAACAAAATAATAATTAAAAAGCCCACATATGGTGTACCTTATTATTGAGTAAAGATTTCATTAACTGAGTTACGAATGTTTTTCTACTTGAATACGTCGTGTACAAATCTATTCAAACTAAGTTCTACCTTTGACAATAAAATATGTTATTATTTAAATTTAATCTATACAAACTTGCACATATAGCATTTTCATCCAACGAGTCTTCTTATCCTAAACAGAAATAATTGACTGGTAGAAATGAAGACTTTGATTATGCTGATTTCCCAATAATCTAACCGACTCATGAAACGAAAGAAGATGGCCAATGATTAAGACACAGCACTGAACATCACGATTTACTGAATGCCAGGATAATGGAGCCGAGGAAAGGGACAGAAAGCCGAACAAACGGAGTCTGAATACCATACCGGGTACATGCCATAGCGTTTCATATTCCCTTAGTGTCCCTCAAAATATGCGTTAGTGCAAAGCGTATCGATAAAAAGTCTGAAAATACATGACCTACCTATGTTTTAAATAGTGAACAAGTCCAGCTGCCAATCTGTTCAAATTGTTAATTTACGTCGTTGACAGACAGGTGGAATTATTTGTCTAATTAGGCTGTTTCCTTCTTCGAGTGATTGGGGAGAGATCGATTGCTTAGT
This sequence comes from Hanleya hanleyi, assembly GCA_036873755.1. Taxonomy (NCBI): domain Eukaryota; kingdom Metazoa; phylum Mollusca; class Polyplacophora; order Lepidopleurida; family Hanleyidae; genus Hanleya; species Hanleya hanleyi. The sequence continues at coordinate 33,882 of JAVTVY010028317.1, forward strand.
GTTGTATCATATAGTTTGTATAAACCCTGGTAAGTAGTATAATAGCTTCGGGTCAGCATATCGTCCTTCTAATTAACCATATGTCAAAACTATAGTCAAACTTTAAATCAAAGAAGCATATCTTAGGATTGCTGGTTAACCGACCGCCATAGCCCTACTTCCAACTGCTGAAATGGCGAAGGCAAAATATATATACAGGTATTTGGACCATTGTATTGTATATTGTATAATCTGCATATATATTTTTTATTCAGAGTAGACCACACACCAAGTGCTCGCAAATGTACGATACACGGGTCAGGATCAATATTCAATAGGCCATCAACGTCCATAAATAATTTACTCTTCTATACTGAAAAATGCCATTAGCATTAACACCCAAGTAGGAGTAAATCATTGATTGTGATGCTTACCAAGCCATATTGTAGTGGCATATAACTAATCCGTATAAATCTACTTACAAGTTATTTAACAACCAATATTTTTCAATTTGGGAGAAATATAATGTTGCCATATGAATGTTCAAGAACTCCCAAAAGTAGATCCGACATTCAGTATCCCCAGCATATCGTATTCAAATATTTCTATGATATTCATATCCAATGATTATTTACCATTCAATACTATTTTATCAGGTAATTATTCATACCTAACCTAAAAGAGACTTTTTGAACATTGATGCGATATTGATTGCTAGCTAGCAGTCAATGAATAAACACGCACTCTTATTAAAATTGGACAATCCAAATAAATCTCATCGCATGGACAAATGAAACTTTATATGACAATAATGAACCAAGGCAGTAGGTAATTAGATGAAAACTAAATGTTTACTTTGTCGAAGTAACCTTAGATTCATCGGGAATGTCTGATATGACGCTTCGATTTATCCCTGAAGGTAAGGTAAGACCGGCTCAAGATATCCACATGAACATCTACAATAAATCACGGGGTCCATTTTTGATTCTTGGGATGTTTTTAGATAAGCAGTCAGAAGATTGGCCTGTGGGGTCATAGGACTTCCGCCAGTGCACCAGCATCTTTTTTCACCACCTTTATATGTTGAGTTTTAATTGGGTCGCAATTTGGGAATGATTCCTCTATGACTTCGCATGGTTAACTGGCTAGCACATTTATTGTAAGACACATTTGAAGAGACTGGATTCATTTCAGGAGGTTTGCGCATTGCGTCAAAGCTTTCCGAATACGAATTTGCATTAAATAAATACTCCCTCGTTTGGGCCGGTTTTTTAACTATCTGGCGGTCACATAGTTCATTTCCCAACACATAGTTTGATAGCGCTATTACATCATCACTCTGAAATATTTTTATCTAATACCGCTCAAACCAGTGTTGTTCAATATATCCAGATGATCGTCTACAATAAAAGCATGGCTGGGATACAAATCATCACATGGATCACTTATTATGCTTGTGATGTTTTTAGAAATATGCAGTCTATATTTGTCTGTGGGGTCATATGACTTCTCAGTACGCTGGCATCGTTTTCCACCACCCTTTTAATTTTGCGTTTAATTCTTCCAAATGAGTACAGTCACATCGCCATTCCGGTCCAGTGCCTGTTCCCACCCACTTCGAAAAAGTTTTACAACCAAGATCACATGAAACCTTAAAACATTTGATGCATTCGAAGAATTTGATCAACCTTTCAATCATGGTTAAATTATGCATTCATTGGTTTTTGTTACGAGATAGCTTTGCAGACCCACTCCATACACACGACTGCACCAGTTTAAGTACAAACACCATGACCGATCGTCCTGAAAAACAGTGTCGTCTGCCAGTGCTTTCGATCAAAGTGTTGATGTTTTGCTTCTTACATATAATTATTATCTTGTGGTACTGTGTTTCTGTCATAAATTTGTTCACTCGGATGTCACTCTAAATGCTATCCGCCCAATCGTTGACATCAACTGACGGAGCAAGTTCCGTACCACCATCATCCATGGATGGCCAAGCTGTGTCGTACCATGGCCTGAAAAGGCCTTTCAAACACAGGGTTCACTACGTAATTCGTAACTCGAGTGCTGACTAACTTTGATTTTCTTTAATCTGCTATATAGGTTAACCAGAGTACTATACTGTGAAGTCATGTGGCTCTGTCAGTATGTCGGCACCTCTACCCACTTCCCTTATATGCCTTGTAATTCAGAGATAACACAAATAAAAATATCAGCGGTTGAACGTTTTTCAGAGCTAGTATACGCAATCGGAGATATTTTAATGTCCAATCTATCTTGCCAATATGATCAGCTCGAGCATAACGTTATCACCCGTAACCTGTATTCTTTAACGCCAAATGTTCACTTATGCGATGAAGACATGCAAAATGAAATATCCAGGTCGGACTTTATTTTTGGGGGAAAAGTATATATCTGGATCAAAGGCCAATGACAAAACAAGGCTGGATCGAAACTGGCGACAGTGGATCGGAATTGACACCTCTCGTTAAGAAATGTAATCTTATATTCTCTACAGTTCAGTTCACCACAAGATAAGCTAGTTTGTTAATAAATTCCACAGACAATGATACTGCGATCCTGATCATGATTTTGCCAATCAAATCATTTCCTTTTGAAACAGATGAAGATTTCACTTTGGTGGATCGAAACTGGCACCTCGTCAGTGGTTTTGTAAAATTCCCCCCGAATGACGTCACGTGGTTAGGCACAGATTTGGGAAACATCATCTGATGAAGACATGAATGAAATTATCACTATTTCTTGCAAGCTTTCCTTCCTAAGCTGTTCAAATTTGCTCCATATTAATAGCAGGCGCCTGGAAGATGCACCATATGTATTTGCGTTGATTTTGAGATGGATTATGACTCGCAGAGAATAAATCTAGCATCTTGTCTAAACAGGCCGACAACAAGCAGAAATGAAAAGTAGATATCTCATCCTATAATGACCTTGTATATCTTAATATGGAAATATGTCCTAATAGGACATATTAACCTCTCACAAATATTGATTATAGAAATTAGCAACTGTCTATTCCGTGACTATTTCTAAATATCGAATCGTACCACGCTGCTCTTATCTAAACTGAGCTATACTACGGATCTTACTCGAGCGTGGACTCAATATTTGTGAGAATGACAAATCTTTGCTGTCTTGAAATGAACATTTGACCACGTGTCCAGTAGTCAACGGCTAGAGCTGAAAGTTCACGCTCGAAATTATAAGAACCGTATTGTTGCGAATATTTCGTTTTACATGCATTATCAATGGAACAATATACGGGATGAACTTTCCACGCCAAAATCACCAGCCACAGAACAGAAGATTGACTATCGAAATTAGCAACTATCTATTCCGTCATTACCATATCAAGTTCTTCTAAATATCCAGTCCGACTGCGCTGCTCTTTTCTAAACTGGGATATAATCTTGAGTTCTTTCGTCACACAATGTAGATTGACATCTGATTGCAGTTATTTTATTGGCGAATAGTTTTCTACTTTATAATGTTTATATTTACTTTCCTGCTTTTTGCGGTTCATTCAAATGATTTTGTCTATTCCTTATGACATTATCACTTAATCAAGTGTCAAGATTCTATGGTAGCCATCCCTGTCACAATTCATTGCGTCGAACATTTCGCAATGTATTGAAATTGTAATTTCAATGCATTGAAAATCAACCAATCATAAGTTAGTGTATTGAAATTCAATTGCAATATATTGAAAATCGATCAATCCAAAGCGCGTACATATGAATTATTAAAAATCAGCCAACCGCACGTTTCCATTGGCAATGTATTGAAATTTAACCAATGAAACGAGGTTTTTCTCGGTGGCTTTCCTATAATTATAGTACTCGACCATCGGATTACAAATATTGCAAAAATATGATAAATGTTTCCTTCTTTATTACGCTTACTTGATATCTGTCGATAACCTGATCGGGAGCCCCGAATCTCGCGAAGACAGTTACGCCATTACCGGTATGCGAAAAGCCCATGCAAATCAACGCGACCGAACTTAACTCTAATGAACACCCTGAACGTCATCTAGGCCAAGAATTAAAATTAAAAGATTTTAACTGACTTTAAATCCCTATTCATCAGTGTCTTGATCACAACAATCCGTTTAGCGCCTCGATGTTTGACACCATAAACATGATAAATAGCGCATCACTCTAATTTATGTTTGAGCTGAAAGGCGGTGCAGATAGAACATCACAAATTTCATCAAAAATACAGTACTGGACTGGAAATGCGCTGGGATCTAGGTTACGGCCACAAACAGCTGGGCAGAGTTATCATCCATAAACAGGGCGGAAATTTTCAGGGTCTGCTCGTGAATACGGTACTGCTGATCATGTGCATGCTCGTGAATTGGATTTAGGCTCGCGAGTAATGTTTTGCATGCGAGAGAATATCTTTATATCACAGCTTTGACCTCATGTAGCATAGATTTGAAGAGCGGGGGACACGTCACCTCAATACACAACAGCCTGGCGCAAATTTTCGAGGCTCTGGCTCTGTAACAGTCCATGTCAATGGTTGATTTTCAATACATTGATATTTTAGCGCTTTGGATGGTCGATTGTCAAAACATTGCAAATGAATTAGATGTTTAGGATTGGTTGAGTTTCAATGTATTGAAGTCACAATTTCAATACATTGCTTAATGTTCAACGCAATGGATTGTGACAGGGATGGCCTACCATACGATTCTTCATTTATTCTGTATTCAGCAAAAGATGGCCGCGAACAAATGCTCAAGGGAAATTATCATATTATTTTTATAACAACTTGGATCTATCTGACAATAATAATGTTTCTAAATGACAGGTTAGACGGTTGACTGGAAAAACTTCATCGGAAGACTGATTTCACCCTTTGTAACTAGAGCTAGTTTGTTTTACTCATGTGTACGGGATCACGCGGTACAACAACACTGCATAAGTACGCTCTCACTTGACGATAGAACACCATGAATACAAATGTCAGGCGAATTATATAGACTGGCCATTTAAGTTAATATTTGATCTTCTGAGCGCTGAACGGTTTTCGTGTGATATTCTATAGACGGGCCAGCAATAATACAATCATTCGACGCTCCGTCCATTATCCAACATGCTGAGAGGACAAAACGCACACAATCCATCATCTTCTCGATAGGACTGAACCAAATGCATTGAGTCACAAAAACGTAGGTGTGAATGGAAATATATATAATAATTGTTCACAGGAAAGAGTATTTAGTTCACGATGTTGTTATGTCTGTTTGGGCCAAATAGTTCGTTACTATGCCAATACGCCATCTCTGTATACATACAGAGCTATTTTCGCGTTTGTTGACGTTGTAATTCAGTTTTGATACATCTTTAACAGTCATCGGAACGGAATATTATCTCTGTTACCAGTTAAGTCTTACCACCCCACCTACTTCTTTGACAACTTATCCTCCACTGGATTACTTTGGAGATTTTTTTTTAACAAACACAAACAGTTCTCTTCGGACCACGCATATCGATATACCAAGCTTGTACGCCTCAATGCATCCATATAAAACTAGATTTATACCTGTTATGCAACTGAACATATACACTCTTGTTAGAAATAGTCCTGCATAAAGTAATCTCGTAATGGGAGAATCATGGTGCCATTTCCAAAGCCCTTTCTTTTGATTCATCAAACGCTATACACACGATCTCTTCACCTTCAATACTCCATATAAAAGCGACGCTGCTCATTTCACTGGATAGATAGTTCAGATGAAACATCACATTTGGATATATAGGTCTTTAGACAAAGCTTTAAATAATATATTATTCATATGTAAATATTACAATACCAGGTGCTGGTTAAGGAATTGAGTATAAGCGCACCATCGCCGAATACGTCTACTTACTCCCGAACAGCGTTTACTCTGGACGATTTATTTAACAACCGCAAAACGTTTCTCACGGAGAGAGGTATTTGCCTCCCAACCACTCTTAACGATATAACGAAAGTGTACTGGACTCTGGACAAAAATGCATAAATCACCATACAAAGCCAGATTCATAAATGGTTCTAGAAGCTGCACCACCAAGCTTCTTCCAATCCTGTTAACGAGGACCTTTCACGAGATAAGCGCATTTTAGGAAAGATATTTCTAAGAACTCTGGCATTGAATGCATGTGAATATTGAAAAACAATTGAAATGTCTTATGGAAGAACTTTATGCGAAAGGTCACATACCGTACAGGCATTTATCCACATAGGCTTTGTCGACTGTCTATACTACAATCCCTCATCAGGACAATATTGTCCGTCTTAGTTCATTGATAGTATCGATGTTCAAGAAAACTGATCTCCGATACATTAATGTCGAAAGCCATAAAGCATTCTTTAGCTCTACTACATACAAGAGATATCATTCGCGGGATGTTTCTTTGTTTATAGAGTTGCTCGAATTTCTCATTAATAATATCTGTGTGAAATTTGGCAAGACAATATATCAACAGCATATACGTATTCCAATGGGTACTAATTGTGCACCCCTTTTGACTGACCTATATCTGTTCTCTTATGAATACGACTATATGCAGACGCTTTCAGAAACAGACGTTCCTTCTCATTCATCAAACGCTATATAGACGATCTTCTTGCTGTGGATAATCGCTATATAAATGACGCAGTGACGGATATATATCCACCTTCACTGGATTTGAAGAAAACTGCAGATAGCCCTAGCGGCTCATCATATTTAGACCTATACCTTTATAAAAGTGAAGCGGGCCTTCTCTCTCGTCGACTTTACGACCAATGACATGATTAACATCGTAAACTATCCCTATCTGTACAGTAATATACCAGAGGAACCTGCATATGGCGTATACATATCTCGCCTTGTAGCATTTGCTAGATCCTGTCTTAAATGTGACGATTTTAATCAACGTCACAAAACATTGTTGCAGAAAGTTGTAAAACAGGGCTATATCATCAAGCGCCTCCCCTCGAAGTTTCTCAAATCTGGCTATACATATCGCATGCTGATAGCAAAATACGAGCGTAGTGTGCAAGATCTATGGCTGTACGTTTCATAACTTGTGTCTAATTCCGCTTAACTCGGGGCTAGGGGCCGTATGAACCTATGTATTTCAAGATCCTCCGTGTTCATATGAACAGTCACAATCAAAGCGTGACTGAGATACACCATACTCCAGATAACGTCTTTACAACGTATATCATAGGGATTAAGAATTCTGATCAGCGATACGGATTTGATATTTTGGAACATCATGATGTCCTGCTGGCATCACTGAAAATTGTTGACCGCTTCTGTCTTGCAGGAAATTAGCATAGTTTTATGATTTATCCTTTTATTTTGGTGCTAATATTATTATATGAATTACGTCTTTGGATTATGGACGCGGAAATTCTTGTATGGACGACGGCCGAATATTGATTGACGGACTAGACGCTTGTATTTTGGAACCCCAGAACGTTATTTCAGAAACTCCTCCATTCTGAGTTTCTCAAATTGGCAAAATAAGATCGTAGCGTACAAGGTCTCTGTGAACAATGCGGGGCTAAGGGTCATTCGAACACCATGTGTGTTATATCGTCATGGTTTTTAAATGAACAGGCGCATTAAAATCGTGACTGAGCTGCATTAGGCTATAGAAAACAATTTGGAAATTGGCTTGGATGAAAAAATGCGTATCAGTGACAATGATTTCACATAAAGATCATGATGCCTTGCTTTCATCACTGAAAACCGTTGAATCGCATCTCTCTTACAGGGAACCATACTGTGTTCTTTTAAATTTTCATTTGCTTACTGTTGGTTGAAAACGTTTTTCGATTATTTAAGCGGAAATTCTTTTGCTGACGGCAGAATATTGGATGTCGGATCTGATGTCTCTACAAAATCTGCTATATTACTGATTTTGCCCAGCTTGCAAAAACATATCTTCCAAAGCGGCGAGAAGGAAGTGAGTCAAATACGTCTAACTCAGAGGAAACTCACCATCACTCATCATTAGCGGGATTATCCTTGACGCCATCAGTGCCGACATTTGGCAGAATTATACTATTGAAAGAACCCGTTATAACATTAGCATGGTCGTTTTGCATTATACTGTCTTAACCATGAGAACTATTCTGTACCTTCAGCACTGTGACAAGATTATAAGGTTGTAAGTTGTGCAGTTTCGCCAAAGTCTGGTGTCGTTCACAACACGACTGTGTATAACTCGTTGCCGCGTTCTTTTTTCGATAAGCCAGGTATATACACAGAGAAGCGAATCATCCCATGTTTAGGGGAGACGATTTTAGACGACGTACTAGAACTTATTTTAATTATTTCTTCCATAAAGCATATTAACGGCAAAATAACTAGTTTCCTTGGAGCACATGGAGGAGGCTTCATCGGGGACACATGGGAAATAAGTATCACATTCGTGCGTGTGAATATCGGTCCCACTTAGGCGACAGATTTGTATTAATGACTTTAGCGATACACCAGAAGGTATGTTGATCGGTTTTTTGTCTAGATGAAAAAAGGTGTTCTCAATGCTTTCGTTGTCGCTTATATTCCAACCATTCTTCCAAACGAGTTAAATTCACTTTGATAGATTGAGGAAACTTATGCTTGAAAATGAAAAAGAAATCAATACAACCACGTGATATTTCGACAAGCCTAGAGGAAAAACGATTTATCAGTTCAGGATATATTAGACTCTAGCGTTTGATATTATGTGAAGTTTAATTTTTAAAATATACGTCAGAATAGGCAATCGAGAGCAGAAATTCCTCCTTTGGAATTTGTGAACGCTTGTATATTGTTAGGAAGCCCTGAGGTGACAGATTCTCTTCGGATCAGCAGCTGATCTTCCCAGGTTAATGCCGCCACGCTGTTTATGTGCATATAGAAGAACAGGCATTCCCGAGAATATAGATGCGGAGGGCAACTGTAGATACGTGTGATACACACAATGTGCATCAATATTTAATCGAGGCTAACAAACGCGGACTAGAAAAGTCGAGTCGCAGATTTTTGTTCAAAATCTTGTCATATACACAATACTAATTCGGAACGTTGAAGTTTCAATAATTGTCATGACTCAAAGCAAGGATATAGAACACTATATTGACATTAGAAGAAGAATTATTTTTGACACTACCACTGCTGACATTTGGCAGAATTATACTGTCTTTCAAGCTTCTGGTCCGTCATGCATAATTCAGCCGTCGTCCATTAAAGAATATCCGCGTCCATAATCCAAAGACCTATTCCATATAACAGTATTAGTACCAAATTCAAAAAGACAATCATAGTATACATAAACATAGGCTAGCCTCCTGCAAGAGAGAAGCGGCCAACAGCCCTCAACGATGACGGCAAGACATCACCATGCTGCAAAAAAAACAATACATGTAATCATGATAAACCAGAAGGTACATGTATTAAGACATTTTTTGTCTTTTTTGTCGATACAGAAAATAGCGTTCTTAAAGTTTTTTTGATTGCTTGTATTCGAACCCTTCTTTCAAACGAGTTGTTCAATTCAATTTGATAGATTGAGACATCTTATGCTTGAAAATAAAGATAAAAAATCAATACCACAAAAATATCGTGACCTTCCAGGAAGCTTTGAGGAATAAAGATTTAACATATTGAGACATATTGGCGTCTAGTGTTTGATATTATTTTAAGTTTCATTTTTGAAATATATATGGGCAATCTAGAACAGAACTTCCTCCTCCAGAACTGTCGCCGTAGGAAAGATGATGAAATGTTGCTTACTCTGCGGACTACTTTGTCGTATCTGAACTCCTACTCTAGATTGCACGGCTAGTTAGTTCGAATCTTCGAAGGATGTGACCTTGATTGGCAATTTCACCTAAGGAATCGTTTTTGCTTGACAACCTCCTACTAATCACGATCAAATAGAATGTAAACAAACCAGTGTGAACGAGGGTATTCTTGCATTTATCAGGCTTACCCAACGTGGAGGAGTTTACTCCATCAGACGTCCACGATTACATCAGATGAGTTGTTTGAGTTGATCTGTCATCACCACTTCTTAGCTAGCGTATATAATTCCGCTTAAGCCGATGCTAGGGGCCGTGTGGATACTTGATAGTCTCCTCATGAACATCTGCAAGAAAAGCGCGGCTGAGATACTAAGGCTACGCCCGAGAATCCACCGTTGATGTCGAGGGATGCTGTCCTGCAGTGTCAAATTGTTTCTTTTTAGTCCCCAGACGTCGTTAATTTTTCCCACCTCTTGCGTATCGCTTCAACTGTTAGGAAGCCCCGAGGTGACGTTTCTGATTATCAATTGACTTTCTCCAGTTAATGCCGCCACGCTGTTAGAAGAATAAACACTTCCGAGTATGTAGCAGTTAATTATACATTATCAATACATTATTGAACATCACCGAAGGTAGGTGGGAGTGTGTGGGATGTCTTGCAAATGTGTGCTTCGCCCACTGTGCATCAATATGGTTTTACTTTCAATCGAGGCAAACAAACTTCGGATAACTAAAGGCGAATCGCAGATTTCCGTTCAAAATCTTGTCATATATACAATTGCTCGTATTCCTGCCCGACAGAGTTTCAATGATTGCCATGACTCGAAGCAAGGATATAGAACACAGTGGACTTTTATAGAAATCCATGAACACGGGGGCATATATTCCCGTTTTAAAAAATCCGATTGGTTGAAACAAATTTTCCATATGATAAACGGTCTCAAATTGGTTTGTGGATATAGGAAGAGCAGCCAGCTTCAATTTTGCACCCATTACCGACGCTACTTCAAGTCCGAGCAAGTGGGGATATTTCAGACGTTTCCGAATTCACAATAGTAGCACCATTTTGCAAAAGTAAATTTGCAAAATATAATTCAAAGTTGTATCTACCTAATATCTTCAGGAAACTCTATGAAGTAGTTCAAAACAAGAAGATTGTAGTAGAACCGATGGGCGTTGGATGGAATCGAAAAGCTTGGACAAGCTGTAACCATTGAAACTTGATGTGCATACGGCGCCAATCCGTGGAAAATTGAATGTGACCACTCCATCGAGGTTTACTGGGATTGTATACAACAGATTTAATTACAAATGTCTGGTCCGTCATTCATTATTCTGCCGTCGTCCATTACTGAATCTCCGCGTCCAAAATCCAAAGACCCTCTTCATTTAACAGCATTTGCACCAAATTAAAAAAAACAACAACAATCATAATATACATAAATATAAGCTAGTTTCCTGCAAGAGGGAAGTGGTCAACAGTTTTCAATGAGACCGGCATCATGATGTTTCAAAAATATAAAATCCGTATCGCTGTTTCTAACCCATTTTATTTTCTCTTAAAGTCGATATCTAGAGATGACGTATCTCAGTCACGCTTTGATTGTGCCTGTTCATATGAACACCGTGAGGATCTTGCAGTAAGTGGGTTCATACGGCTAATAGCCGCGGGTTAAGCGGAATTAGACACAAGTTACGAGACAACACCCTAGATCTGGCACGTTACGCTCGTATCAGCATCCGATATGTATCGCCAAATAAGCTTAATCTTTTTTGTCGTGGTGACCTGCAATGATCTGATATCTTGAAAACATTAACTGGATGTTAGCGTGATAAATGTTTACATACCCGATGGCTAACATTACACGAACTTGTTTTGACCAAATGTGACACGGTTTCTCTTCAGTGTACGATTATGTCATAGCTGTCATATTTTCGCGGTTCATATTCAGAGTTTCAAACAGAAGCGCCCATGTGTAATCTCTTCAAAATTCAATTGATTGGCTATTCGAAGGAAACGGGTTTTTCCCATTCGAAAGAAGCGCACCCATCGTTTTTCTTTGGAGATCAAAGTAAAACATCGCCACACGATGATGTTCAGCTTTTATCTCGATTGGCTATCTGTATTATGGCGTGCCTTTCCAGTTTGAAGAATTTTCCCTATTGCGTAGATCATGGGAATAGTATTGTCGATAGTTTGACCGATCGAAATGATACATGCTGGCTGCAGCATCAGTTTGCAATACTGTTTCGTTCCAGTCAGTTATCCGTGTGATGTGGCATGAATAATAACTGTGTACCCGAATTAAATTTAATCAATTTAATATCTTTATTCCAGACACAGTAGGCATACATTCGTATATAATTTGAGACCCACAAAAAAACTACACCACAAATAAAAAATCACAAATCGAGACACCAAACATGGCAATAATCAATTTATTTCCGTGCAGTTATCTAGATCTAATCGATAATAAATACTGACAACAAAATAATAATTAAGAAGACAACATATGGTGTATTATTGTGTAAATATTTCATTAACTGTGTTACAAATCCCTACTAACGTGCACGTCCTGTATTTTTTTCGTTATCTACATTTAATTTATAAATGAATGTAGATATAGCATTTTAATCCAGTGTCTTCAAATTATAGACAGAGATATACAAGATTGAAGCGGCGTTTTGAGCATCACGGTTTAATGAATCTGCTCTTTCCACATTAATCCTTTGACATTGCTGTTTTGCCCCAGTGGCGGCGACAGGTGCACAACACGTGGGCCACCGTGTGAGCTTCGGTTCGTTCCAATGCTCTCTGTCCTATGTTTATAACATGAATCGCTTTTTTAACTATTGATAACTTGTGATATCATGAATCAAATATACCTACTATACCTTCCAAAAAAATATATGCTGGGTAATAGAGATAGCGAAATGCTGGGATTGACGAACCGGAGCTCATGCAGTCAAGCACGTGTCGTTGCACCGCCCGCTGTCATCCAGGCCAGACAGCCTTGTCCAGAGATTAACTTGAATTTAAAGTGCAAATGCCCATTCTGAATTACTGCTATCTCGACGATATCCACGTCCCATTGTCAGGGTAATGGAGCCAGAGAAAGGGACAAGAAAGCCGAATGAACTGAACCTGGCAATATTGTATCGTCTACGCTGTTAGAAGAATAAACACTTCCGAGTATGTAGCAGTTAATTATACATTATCAATACATTATTGAACATCACCGAAGGTAGGTGGGAGTGTGTGGGATGTCTTGCAAATGTGTGCTTCGCCCACTGTGCATCAATATGGTTTTACTTTCAATCGAGGCAAACAAACTTCGGATAACTAAAGGCGAATCGCAGATTTCCGTTCAAAATCTTGTCATATATACAATTGCTCGTATTCCTGCCCGACAGAGTTTCAATGATTGCCATGACTCGAAGCAAGGATATAGAACACAGTGGACTTTTATAGAAATCCATGAACACGGGGGCATATATTCCCGTTTTAAAAAATCCGATTGGTTGAAACAAATTTTCCATATGATAAACGGTCTCAAATTGGTTTGTGGATATAGGAAGAGCAGCCAGCTTCAATTTTGCACCCATTACCGACGCTACTTCAAGTCCGAGCAAGTGGGGATATTTCAGACGTTTCCGAATTCACAATTATAGTAGCACCATTTTGCAAAAGTAAATTTGCAAAATATAATTCAAAGTTGTATCTACCTAATATCTTCAGGAAACTCCATGAAGTAGTTCAAAACAAGAAGATTGTAGTAGAGCCGATGGGCGTTGGATGGAATCGAAAAGCTTGGACAAGCTGTAACCATTGAAACTTGATGTGCATACGGCGCCAATCCGTGGAAAATTGACTGTGACCACTCCATCGAGGTTTACTGGGATTGTATACAACAGATTTAATTACAAATGTCTGGTCCGTCATTCATTATTCTGCCGTCGTCCATTACTGAATCTCCGCGTCCAAAATCCAAAGACCCTCTTCATTTAACAGCATTTGCACCAAATTAAAAAAAACAACAACAATCATAATATACATAAATATAAGCTAGTTTCCTGCAAGAGGGAAGTGGTCAACAGTTTTCAATGAGACCGGCATCATGATGTTTCAAAAATATAAAATCCGTATCGCTGTTTCTAACCCATTTTATTTTCTCTTAAAGTCGATATCTAGAGATGACGTATCTCAGTCACGCTTTGATTGTGCCTGTTCATATGAACACCGTGAGGATCTTGCAGTAAGTGGGTTCATACGGCTAATAGCCGCGGGTTAAGCGGAATTAGACACAAGTTACGAGACAACACCCTAGATCTGGCACGTTACGCTCGTATCAGCATCCGATATGTATCGCCAAATAAGCTTAATCTTTTTTGTCGTGGTGACCTGCAATGATCTGATATCTTGAAAACATTAACTGGATGTTAGCGTGATAAATGTTTACATACCCGATGGCTAACATTACACGAACTTGTTTTGACCAAATGTGACACGGTTTCTCTTCAGTGTACGATTATGTCATAGCTGTCATATTTTCGCGGTTCATATTCAGAGTTTCAAACAGAAGCGCCCATGTGTAATCTCTTCAAAATTCAATTGATTGGCTATTCGAAGGAAACGGGTTTTTCCCATTCGAAAGAAGCGCACCCATCGTTTTTCTTTGGAGATCAAAGTATAACCTCGCCACACGATGATGTTCAGCGATACGGATTTGATATTTTTGGAACATCATGATGTCTTGCCGGCATCATTGAAAACTGTTGACTGCTTCTCTCTTGCAGGAAACAAGCCTATGTTTATGTATACTATGATTGTCTTTTTGAATTTGGTGCTAATACTGTTATATGAAATATGGAATAGGTCTTTGGATTATGGACGCGGATATTCTCTAATGGACGACGGCTGGATTATGAATGACGGACTAGACGCTTGTAATTTATCTCGATTGGCTATCTATATTATGGCGTGCCTTTCCAGTTTGAAGAATTTTCCCTATTGAGTAGATCATGGGAATAGTATTGTCGATAGTTTGACCGATCGAAATGATACATGCTGGCTGCAGCATCAGTTTGCAATACTGTTTCGTTCCAGTCAGTTATCCGTGTGATGTGGCATGAATAATAACTGTGTACCCGAATTAAATTTAATCAATTCAATATCTTTATTCCAGACACAGTAGGCATACATTCGTATATAATTTGAGACCCACAAAAAAACTACACCACAAATAAAAAATCACAAATCGAGACACCAAACATGGCAATAATCAATTTATTTCAGTGCAGTTATCTAGATCTAATCGATAATAAATACTGACAACAAAATAATAATTAAGAAGACAACATATGGTGTATTATTGTGTAAATATTTCATTAACTGTGTTACAAATCCCTACTAACGTGCACGTCCTGTATTTTTTTCGTTATTTACATTTAATTTATAAATGAATGCAGATATAGCATTTTAATCCAGTGTCTTCAAATTATAGACAGAGATATACAAGATTGAAGATACAAGATGGTACGTTTTGAGCATCACGGTTTAATGAATCTGCTCTTTCCACATTAATCCTTTGACATTGCTGTTTTGCCCCAGTGGCGGCGACAGGTGCACAGCACGTGGGCAACCGTGTGAGCTTCGGTTCGTTCCAATGCTCTCTGTCCTATGTTTATAACATGAATCGTTTTTTTAGCTATTGATAACTTGTGATATCATGAATCAAATATACCTACTATACCTTCCAAAAAAATATATGCTGGGTAATAGAGATAGCGAAGTGCCGGGATTGACGAACCGGAGCTCATGCAGTCAAGCACGTGTCGTTGCACCGCCCGCTGTCATCCAGGCCAGACAGCCTTGTCCAGAGATTAACTTGAATTTAAAGTGCAAATGCTCATTCTGAATTACTGCTATCTCGACGATATCCACGTCCCATTGTCAGGGTAATGGAGCCAGAGAAAGGGACAAGAAAGCCGAATGAATTGAACCTGGCAATATTGTATCGTCTACATGCCACAGCGTTTCCGGTTTATTTAGTGTAAGCACTCCATCCATAAATCCGTTAGCACATTTTATTGACAAAAACACGTCTATTGTAAAATCGTTAAGCACGGGAGTCCATGACTACGATGAACTCCTCTTTTATATATTTCTTATCACTTTTTTTCCTTACTTTCGTATTTGAATGCAAAAATAGTACAAACCTGGTTAATGAATTTAAATGAAATAAGGCTGTTTAAATATATACAGCTAAGAAAGCGGTTGCCACCACATACTACGACTTGCTATACTCCAGCTCTATATATCACCTCTATAAAGAATAATTTATATGTTTTTGTAATATATTTTTATATACACCATTCATGGATCATGGCTCAGGAACAGACACTGCTGTCGATGAATGTCAGGGATCTCCATTCTGATCAGCACAAACGTCAGGATATGTTTTTTGGCTCAGGAAAAAACGTTGTTCTATAGTATATTTACAAGAAACCCATAGCTCTTGTCAAACGGAACAACTGTGGGAGAGAGAATGGGGATATAAGGCTCGCCCCGTCTTCAGTCACGGTACAACAAATAGCGCAGGGGTAGCGATATTTTTTAAAGACAATATTGATCTCAGTATTCAAAGAACAAAATTTTATAATTAAGGCAGATATATTATCCTGAACATCACTATTGAAGACAAGAATATTACTTTAGTTAACGTATATGGTCATAATACTGATACGGTCCTTTTATATAAACCTAATTGAAGAGATCAAATCATTAGAATATGATAGTATCATAATTTGTGGGGACTGGAATCTTGTTCAGGATCCCCATCTAGACACGGGCAATTATAAACATCTAAACAACCAAGAGACAAGACTCGTAGTTCTGAAAGAAAAAAAACGATTTAAATTTATCTGATATATGGCGGAACTATAACCCCATCACTAGAAGATTCACTTGGCGTCAGCAATCTTCATCGGGAATCAAGCAGAGTAGATTGGACTACTTCCTGGTATCAGAGGATGTCGTCGCTCTTAAGGCAAATCCTGATATTGGAATTGCTTACAGATCTGATCACTCTTATGTGACCCTCAGATGTGATTTCAAAAATTCGAAGAGAGGAAAGGGGTATTGAGAATATAACTCACAATTAACGAATGACAACAATTACGAACAGATTATTAAACAAACAGTACAAGAGACCGTGAAAGAGTGTTATTCATCTGGAGATATAGAGGACTTTTCCTCTGTGTTTCTAACGTTGAATGACCAAGAGTTTTTTGAGTTACTAAAAGTAAAATTGAGATCTGTTACAATCAGCTATTCGGTTAGGAAAAGTAAAGAAGTATATTGATTGAGAAACAAATTGAAGAAGAGATAATTAACATTGAAAAAGAGATAAGTGATTGCACAGATGAACGTAATAAAATAAAACTAAAAGAGTATATCGACCAAGCAAAAGAGAACCTCGAAACGCATAGATATAAAAAAAACTGAAGGATATATTATAAGATCAAAAGCGAACTGGTATGAAAACGGGGAAAAACTCCGCATACTTTTTGTCAATTGGAAAAAAGAAATCAAACCATCAAAACTATATCGGAGCTACAAACAAATGACGGAACACTAATACACCAACTATTTTGCTGGAAGCTAAAAATTTCTACTCAAAACTCTACTCAAAAAATCATAATTTAGAAACAGATTTAAGTCGGGACTTCACGCAACATAATGTCAGACTCTCAGATGAGGAAAAACTATCTTGTGAAGGACTCTTAACTATGAACGAATGTAAAGAAGCTGTTGACCATATGAAGGGCGGAAAATCCCCCGGCTCTGACGGATTTACGTCTGAATTTTATAGTAAATTCTGGAATGACATCGGTCCATTTCTTATCAGATCACTAAATTATGCTTTTAATAACGGAGCTCTTTCTAGATTTCAACAGCAAGGAATTATTACATGTATACCGAAGGATGGGAAAAATAGAACCTCCATCAGCAACTGGAGACCCATACCTCTTCTAAATGTCGATTTTAAAATTTGTTCTCTTGCCATTGCAAATCGACTTCGAAAAGTACTTGATTCAATCAATAGTAATACGCAAAAAGGCTTCATGAAAGGAAGATTCATAGGTGAAATAACTAGACTTATTTTTGATATAATGTCTTTCCCACAAGAAAATAACATTCCAGGATTAATATTTCTTATCGACTTTGAAAAAGCCTTTGACAGCTAAGATTGGAATTTTATAATAGAGACACTTAAATCCTTTTATTTCGGCCCAACTCTCATAAGATGAGTCCAAATATTTCAAACCAACTCAAAAAGCTGTGTCTCAAATAATGGACATCTTTCAGATTTCTTCAACATTAAACGTGGCTGTAGACAGGGCGACCCCTTGTCATCATATCTTTTCATTTTGGCCGCCGAAGTATTAGCCATCAAGATAAAAAATGATAAAGATATCAAAGGAATTCGAATTAAAGATTCTAAACTAAAAAAAATTGGAGTACGCGGACGATACAACACTATTAATGGACTGTTCAACGGAATCTTTGGTAAGAGCTTTAGGAATATTCAACGAATTTGCTAGATGTTCGGGTTTGAAAATTAACATGGCAAAATCGCAATTAATTTGGATTGGAAGAATGAAAGGCAGTCAAGTTAAGATATGTCCCCACTTTCGAATAAATTGGGGCCCTGGTGGGTTCAAACTTCTGGGAATTCGATTCTCCACAAATCTCGAAGAAATGTTAAACTTGAAATATACTGAAAAAATACAGAATATCAAACGACTATTAGGAAGTTGATTTAGATGCAGTCTTACACCCATTGGTAAAGTAACAATAATTAAAACGCTGGTACTTTCAATTATGATCCACTTACTCAGTGTCCTACCAAATCCATCAAATGATTTCTTTGTAAAAATAGAAAAGGTTTTCTGCCACTTCATCTGGGGTGGGGGCCAGATAAAATAAAAAGAAAAACAATTATTTGTAAAAAAGGCGATGGCGGTTTGAAGCTTCCACACATTCCATCATTTGCAGAATATTTAAAAATAAAGTGCATAAAACGTTCTATTGAGTTCACAGGTTTCTATAAAGAGTTACTTAATGTTATTTTAGAACCCATCGGCACAGATGCCTGGGATCTAAGTCCACTGGTCTTCTAAGTCTGGTCTAAGTTCATTAGACCACTGGTCTAAGTTCTTCCACTGGTCTAAGTTCATTAATAGTATCTGTGTCCAAGAAAACTGATCGTAGATATATTAACGTCGGAAGCCATAAAGCATTCTTTAGCTCTACTACAACCAAGAGATATCATTCATGAGATGTTTCTTTGTTTATAGAGTTGCTTGAGTTTCCCATTAAAAATATCTATGTGAAATTTGCCCGTTTCTTCTCATTCACCAAACGCTATATAGACGATCTTCTCGCTGTGGATAATCGCTATATAAATGACGCAGTGAAGGATATATATTCACCTTCACTGGATTTGAAGGAAACTGCAGATAACCCTACAGGCACATCATATTTAGATCTATATCTCTATAAGAATGAAGCGGGCCTTCTCTCTCGTCGACTGTATGACAAAAGAGATAATTACAATTTCGACATCGTAACCTATCCCTTTCTGGACAGTAATATTCCAGTGGGACCTGCATATGGCGTATACATATCACGTCTAGTAGCATTTACTAGATCCTGTGTTAAATGTGACGATTTTAATCAACGTCCCAAACATTGTTGTAGAAACTTATAAAACAGGGCTACACCACCAAGCGCCTCCACTCAAAGTTTCTCAAATTTGGCGATACATATCGCATGCTGATAGCAAAATAGGAGCGTAGCGTGCAAGATCTATGGCGTTACGTTTCGTAACTTGTGTCTAATTCCGCTTAACCCGGGGCTAGGGGCCGTATGAACCCATGTACTTCAAGATCCTCATGGTACTCATATGAACAGTCACAATCAAAGCGTGACTGAGATACATCATTCTTTAGATGACTTTACAACGAATATTATGGATTAAGAATACTGATCAGCGATACGGATTTGATATTTTTGGAACAGCATGATGTCTTGCCGGCATCATTGAAAACTGTTGACCGCTTCTCTCTTGCAGGAAACAAGCCTATGTTTATGTATACTATGATTGTCTTTTTGAATTTGGTGCTAATACTGTTATATGGAATATGGAATAGGTCTTTGGATTATGGACGCGGATATTCTCTAATGGACGACGGCTGAATTATGAATGACGGACCAGACGCTTGTAATTCTAGAATTTATTAATGGAATTAGCAATCCGTTTTGGAAAGAGTTACTAATTGCATGGCGCCTCTGTATTAAAGAAGAATTTAAAAATAGGCATGTTTCAAAATTTTTACTGTTTGATTTTGCTCGACGGACAAACTGGGAAGAAATTACTAATTGGCAATCCGACGAAGTGTAATATAACAACGACATAATTGATGAAGATTATAAATCCCTATCTTTTAATATATTTAAAGCAAAATATAATTTGCAAACATACAATTTTCTTTTATATTTTGCCGTCATCGCCAATATAAAGTTACATCTGGAAACTAAGTCATTAAATAAACAGCTGGGAAAACTGAGAATAATTTCTAACTCCCAGACTAAAAATAAATTAATTTATCAAAAATGTTCAAAATTTATTTATAATCTGCTACTAGATGAAGTTAAAGGTGAACTGCAAAGCTTTTAATTTTATCTAAATTGTTGCTTATATAGATCTTGTCTTATGTGACATAACTTTTATACGTTTTTGGGGCAAATATAGTTCGCAAAATTGTACTAATAACAATATTTAAGTTATCCTGTTATAAATCCGTCTTGAAAACTTGCATCGCTTGTCTCTCTTGGTTTGTAGAACGTTATGACGTTATAGTGGTCCCCTTCATTCAAGTTTTATTCAAATGTGACGTCATGCTACGTCGGATGAATGAACGAGGGCCACTATAACGTCATGACGTTCCAAAAACAACGGGAGGCAAGCGATGACGTTTTTAAAAGTTCTGGCTCTCGGTATAAGTTTTGACTTCTCATATACCCAAAATAAAACAATAACCCACAGAACTATTACCACACATAATTCTAACAACTATAGAAGTTCTTGTTTTATGACATTTTAACAGAACATTGGAAAGCTTTTCAGTTCACCTTTAAAGTGACCCCCGTGCATACCCAGGTGAGGTGGCAAAATGACTTAGAAACAGAAGGAGAAATAGTAAGATGTGACTGGCGAATAGTGTGATCTACTTCCACGGCAACGCACATGCGATATTTTCAATACCAAATTATTCATAGGATTTTAGTCACAAACGTAGCATTGGAGAAATGGGGGAAAGTGCATCCGGCAGACTGTACTTTCTGTGAAATGAAAGTGAGACAATCATTCATATGCTTTGGAAATGTATTCATGTTAAGCCTGTCTGGGAAGATTTTACTACTTGGACAAAAAGGCAAAATCTTATACGTGATAAGCTTAAGATATCGGATGTTCTATTTGGTTATGCAGAACACCCTACACCTCTTTTAAGCCATCTAATCCTATTGATAAAAACAGTATATACAATTGTAGAAGGGTATCAAGGCGACCGTGTTGGGAAGTAACGAAAGCATTTATTTTTAAAACAAGACAAACTGAAAAACTTATTGCTACACAAAATAAGAACATGGAACAGTTTATCAAGAAATGGGGGGCCCTGACAGACACCACAGAGGCATGATGTTTGCAAATATATATTTATTTGCAATTATGTGTGGGTAACGGCGGCTCGACAATGAATGTATGCCTACTTTAATATATATTTTCAAAGGGATGTTTATTTGGGCATATACTCATCCCACCATCTTGAAAATTTTACAATTATATGACACTAGATTTGATTAACAGATAGATATTGTGTTTTGTTGGGTGCCCAGTCACGTTGACATCAAAGGCAATACCGAAGCTGATTGATTGGCTAAGGCAGCTCTAGATGAAGAAGTTGATCCTGTTGGAATCCCATACAGCGATTTCAGACCATCTATCTGCGCTTATGTAAGAAAGCTGTTTCAATCTTTATGTGATACTATGGATAATAACAAAGTTCACGAGTTCAAAAAAACTGTTGGTTATACGCATCTGAACAGTCAGAAACGTTTCGATCAGGCCATGATTAGACCATGTAGGATCGGTCATACACGGTTAACCCACGAATATTTACTAAAACAGGAGCCGGTCCCAAGGTATATTCCATGTCATGAAGATCTCACGGTGAAACATATTCTCATAGACTGCATTAGATTTTAAGATTGTAAGAGATACTTTTTATCGAGCAAACTACGCTGGAAAATCTTTTTAGCCGAGTAAAAGACGATTGTATTTTAGATTATTTGAGAGAGATTGGTTTGTTGTACAGATTTTAATGTTTGTACCTGTTTTAACGCATGAGTTTACCGAGTTGTTGAATTGAATACTTAGAATTTTGTTTGATCGTCGCTATATAGCTGAAATATTGCTGAATGCGACGTTAAACCTTATTTCTCTCTCTCTGTCTCTTATTTGAGCATAAGTTACCGCAGTTATAAAAATTTTATTTCTGTTGAAGAACTGTTAGATCTTAATAATAAGCTCTTTTACCTCACGGCCACGTGAGTCTGTATAGGGCAATGTAAAATCGTGGCTGCTGAAATCATTAATAAATGCCCACGGGTTTGTACTAAAAATAAAAAATAAAAAAAATAAAAAAATCCGTTAATGCAAAACGTATCAAAAATCAGGATTTGAAAATAGATGACCTCTCTATGTATAGAATAGTGAACAAGTCCAGCTGTCAACCTGTTCAAACTGCTGAATATAACACTGTTTGAAGACCGGTAGAATTATATCTCTAAAAAGGCTGTATCCTTCATTGGATGATTGATAACAGATCGAGTGCCTATTGGTGTATCATATGATTGGTCTAGACCCTATTCCGTAGTATCGGACCTTCGGACCAGGATCTCATCTTTCTAATTAACCACATGTCAACACTAGTCAACTTTGAATCAAAGGAGCATATTTTAGTACAGTTGATTAACCGACCGCCGTAACACTCCTTCCAAATGCTATAGTCGTGAACGCAAAAGATCTGTACAGTTATTTGGACTAGCCTATTGCGCTACAATGGAATGATTTGCATATATTTCATGATTGTTTAAAGCAGACAACACATCGAATGTTCAGTAATGTAATATACAAGCGTCATTAGACTATCACTGTCCATAATAATTTGCTCTTCCATAGTGGAGAAATACCATTAGCCCTAACACCCAAGTAGGAGTAAAGCATTGCACGTGATGTTCATCAAGTCATATTGTACTGGCGTATAGCTGAAATCATGATGCTCACAAAGTCATATTTTAGTGGAGCATAGCAAAACCGTATAATGCTATTATTTAAATCTGTGGTTCCACTGAGTAATTTGATATAATATAGGAGGAAAGTAACTCCGAATATACTTAGAAAAGACATCTTGTGATTCAATATTTTAACATATATTTATGCCATCGTCAGGAATATTTACAATGAGACAACTCCAGTATTTAACAAGGTATGTACACAAATGTGAGTATCAAGTCAGCCAATCAGATGTTTGGTCAAAATGGTGAGCAAAAAAACTAGTGAGTAGCTTTGGGCATTAGAGCGGCAAAAAGTCACAGAGTATTGAATAGTGTTCATGTTGTTGATTCAGGCAGACAGTATTATACAAGTAGTGTTCATAGTGACGATATCCAGACTATTAAGGCAACACAACAACCCGATACTTTGCAGCTATTATTTAAGAAAAACGTTATTTTTGTCAATTTGAGGACAGCACCGGCAAGACCCCAGGTATGTATTTGAGTTATATATCTTTAGTCCACTCTAGAGCTTTATACGAATTGCTATGGTCACTCTGTCAATTCCTTCTCGATAAAAAAAATCAAAAAACAGCTATTTGGAAGATACACACTTTATCGTGTTCGAATATGGATATTTATCATATCTCAGAGAAGCATGTAGACTTTTGATTGGCTGACAGACCTCATGTGTGATGCTGTATTGTCAACTTGCTGGTCGAATATATATCGTATACCCCCGTCGCCAAGGGCAACGAACAGGTGTTCACTAGATTCCATCGTCTGCTAAACAAAATGGCTGAATCAGGCAAACGTTTCGCGTCTCACACGGACGATGAAGTTGTTGAAAAGCGGGCTAATATTATTCCCAGCAACACAAAAAAATCGAACAAAGCGTCCGCCAGAACTTTGAAGTATTACCTGAAAGAGAAGGGACAGAGTGAAGAATTCGAAGGATTCTCGGCCGAGAGGTTAGCAGAGGTACTCAGTCATTTTTATTTGGATGCCCGAAAACAAGACGGAGAATTGTACAAAACATCCACTCTCGAAAACTTTCGACATTCTCTGAATCGTTACCTGAAGGCCCCACCGTATTTGAAAACTTTTGATTTGATTAGAAATTCGGAGTTTAATGACGCCAACGAGTGCTTCAAAACCGCACTTGCAGAGTTGAAGGCATCTGGAAAAGGCGACACCGATCATTATGAGCCCATAAACGAGTCCGATCGTTGTAAACTCTACAAGTCTGTTCTCATGTCCCAAAAACCCCAACTGGGCTTGCAAATAAAGTTCAGTTCGATGTACGTCTGTTCTTCTTTAGAAGGGGAGTGGAGAATATGGAAAAGATGACAAAAAACACATTCATCATCAAGCGGGACCCGAAAACTGGGCAGAGGTATGTGAAAAAAAAGGAGGATGAACTCACAAAAAATCGCCGGGCCCAGCAAAAAGAGGGTGTTACCGGATTCATGCCTGAAGAAGAAGGTTCCCCGTTCTGTCCTGTTGCTTCATTCGAAAGTTATATCTCCAAACTCCATCCGAAATGTGATCGCTTGTGGCAGTACCCGGTTGATAGTTTCCTCGACGACGATAAAGTTTGGTATTATAACAAACCTATTGGGAAACACCGCTTGGCAGCCTTCATGACCAACCTGGGCACTCGTGTGAAACTTTCTGAACCATACACTAACCACAGTATACGAGCAACCGGCATCACCATCCTTGGTAGAAACAACTATTCAGCACCTCAAATAATGGCTGTCACAGGTCACAGATCTGTCTCGTCGCTGTCGGTTTACCAGCGAGTAAGTGATGGCGAGAAACTGCAAATGGGCCACACGGTTGCGTCAGTAGCCTTTCCTGACACGATGGGTTCAACCCGAAAGACGAATACCGGTACGCATACACTTCCAGTAAATGTTCTTGTCAAACCCCATCCTGCAGAAACTGTGACATCATCTTCTCAGTACCCTGCACCCACGTCAAATGATGCCACGTCGGCCGTGTTACACACCCAGGATGTACGAGCAGAAGGCCATGCCGACGACTTTGATTTTGATCTTAATCAGCTGTTTTGTGAATTCGACAGCACCGCTGTCCCGCCCACATCGTGTGACATTCCCACAGCTATCCTGGTCGCCGCAAATCCCTCAGCGTCAATGTTCAATAACTGCACAATAAATGCAATCAACATCATCGTGCGAAAATGAAGCAAATACCTATACTTCTGCCAAATTGTGCAGGACAGTTTGATTTTTCCGATTTTTCTCTCGAACTGTAAATTTAAGTCAGTTCATGTTGGTTCTTCTCCTGTGTGATGTTATGGAAACATGACACAAGTGACACTGTCGAGTGACACGGTGTTGAATTATAGACAGAATGGAAATGTAACAGTTCACACGTGTATTTGAAACTTACATATCCACGCAACAGATGTGAATCCAGAACGGGTCTTTCGATGTATTTATTAACAAAACGTATATAATCTAGATATTATACTCGTCGATGGCTATTAAATATTAAATATGAAATTGAGATTAAGCTTAATGTTCCAGTATTTTATACGTTTCTGATTTTCAGAATAGAACATAAGAGATGAAGCTGAATTTGAAGTTAGATTGTTCATTCTTTATCACCGAAGCCCACCGGTATTTCACACGGAAACCGGGTTCATTGTTCACGGATTACAGTATATGTTATCGTTATCTTTGCTCCTCCCTTAGTACGTTTTAAAGATGAGGATTGTAAAAATGATACATTTGTCTTTGTGTTCATTTTTTCCGGTGCATGCTGTGGATCGTTCTGAAACCAGTGTAAGTCCGATCGAAGTCCGTTCCATTATGTCGGCCTTGAAGTCCAAAGTGATTCTTAATGCTCTGAGATATGATAAATTCTTTATACATCGCCCTTCCGGGGTAATACGGGATTCGATTTGGTTTCTCTCGCCATATTTTTCCTCGGCTGCGCCTCGGAAAAATATGGCGAGAGAAACCAAATCTCATCCCGTATTACCCTGGAAGGGCGACGTATAACTAATAGTATACATCATCTTTTATATCTTTATGAGGCAGATTAATCTCTCACAAAGATTGACTATCGAAATTAGCAACTATCTATTCCTTGATTACCTTTTAAAGTTTTTCCATATATCTAGTCCGAACGCGCTGCTCTTATCTGAACTGAGATATAATCGGAGTTCCTTCCCCAGATAACGTGAAATTTACATCTGCTTGCAGTTAATTTCTTTGGCGAATAGTTTTCTACTTTATAATTGTTACATTTATTTTCGTACTATTGCGGTTCATCTAAAATGATTTTGTCTGTTCCTTATGACATAAAACTGAATCAATTATCAGAATTCCTAATTTACTCTGAATAAAGATGCATTTCGAAAGATGGCCACGCTTCAGTGCTTAAGATAAAATTACCATATTATTTTTATAACAACTTGAATCCGCCTAAGAATAATACTGTATTTAAATGTCGGGATAGGCGGCTAAGTTGACAGCCTCAGCTACATCGGTTGACTACTTTGATCAGTTCCAGGGTCCTACAGAGATTGTCTATTTGTCCATGGGTACGGGATCACACATTGGAATATTGCTCAAGAACGATCTCACAGCACGATAGGAAACCATGAATAAAATTGTCAGACGATTTATATAGACTGGCCATTTAAGTTAATATTTCATCTTTTGGACGCTGAATGATTTCTGTGTATTAATCTATAGACTCGGCACCAATAATACCATCATTGGTATATCAATATGAGTATGAGCCGACATACTGACAGAGTCACATGGCTCCACAGTATAGTCTTCTGGTTATCAATATGAGCCGACATACTGACAGAGCCACATGACTTCACAGTATAGTCTTCCGGTTAACCTATTCTAAAGCACATACCAAGAATCTAACGATTCGTGATATGTGTTGTATCTCAGGTACGCTTTTATCGTACCTGTTCATGTGGCAACTTGGATGACATGACCACACGGCCCCTAGCTCCGGCATAAGCGGTATTAGATACAAATCTAGAGAGCTATGCTGGAAATGCTCTGACAACTCGTATATTGGGCCACATGACAGCTACAGAAAACTACAGATAGATAGAAAACTACATATAGGGCCACATGACAGCTACAGGAAACTACAGATAGCCCTACAGGCACATCATATTTAAACCTACATCTCTATAAAAATGAAGACAAAAGAGACGATTACAATTCCGACATCGTAAACTATCCCTTTCTGGACAGTAATATTCCAGTGGGACCTGCATATGGCGTATACATATCACACCTAGTAGCATTTGCTAGATCCTGTGTTAAATGTGACGATTTTAATCAACGTCACAAAACATTGTTGCAGAAACTTATAAAACAGGGCTACACCACCAAGCGCCTCCACTCAAAGTTTCTCAAATTTGGTGATATATATCGCATGCTGATAGCAAAATACGAGCGTAGCGTAAAAGATCTATGGCGTTACGTTTTATAACTTGTGTCTAATTCCGCTTAACCCGGGGCTAGGGGCCGTATGAACCCATGTACTTCAAGATCCTCATGGTACTCATATGAACAGCCACAATCAAAGCGTGACCGAGATTCATCATTCTTTAGATGACGACTTTACAACGAATATTATGGATTAAGAATACTGATCAGCGATACGGATTTGATATTTTTGGAACATCATGATGTCTTGCCGGCATCATTGAAAACGCTTCTCTTGCAGGAAACAAGCCTATGTTTATGTATACTATGATTGTCTTTTTGAATTTGGTGTTAATACTGTTATATGGAATATGGAATAGGTCTTTGGGTTATGGACGCGGATATTCTTTGATGGACGACGGCTGAATTATGAATGACGGACTAGACGCTTGTAATTCACAGTATAGTCTTCAAACAACTCATCTGATGTTATTGGATGAGCATCGTGGACGTCGAATGAAGTAAACGTCTCAACATGGGGTAACCTGGTAAATGCAAGAATACCCAGAGAAACTAACCTGTAATGCCCGACGTCGTACGGCTTAAATTTCCCACCAAAACAATAAACCTACATATATTTGTCGAGTGACATGTAAAGAGGGCGGGCCTCGGGGACTAACAGTCCACCAGCAGAATCCTGCCATATACAGGTAATAAATTGGAGCGATATGCAAGAGGTGAAAAAATGGACGACGTCTGGTGACTAAAAAGCAACCATAAGACTTTATCGGAGGACTATTGAGAAATAAGTATCACATCCGCGTAGTGGTAAGTGCGAATACCGGGCCCACTTTGACATTATGATTGTATTCATGTCTTTGGGGGTGTATTCATCGACGTTTGGTCTAGATGCAAACAGTGTACGTAAAGCTTTCCTGGTTGCTTGTATTCGAACCCTTCTTCCAAACGAGATTCCAAATTCATTTTGATATATTGAGAACTATTACTTTTCGAAGCATGGACGAATAAAGAGTTAACATATGATGATATGTGACGCTTTCATTTTGAAGTGACTCGGAAAATATTAACGAAAAGCATTTTGTAGATCAATATTTCGACATATATTTATATATTT
The DNA here is from genome assembly GCA_036873755.1 of Hanleya hanleyi. Lineage (NCBI taxonomy): Eukaryota > Metazoa > Mollusca > Polyplacophora > Lepidopleurida > Hanleyidae > Hanleya > Hanleya hanleyi. Next base: position 62,638 of record JAVTVY010028317.1, read on the forward strand.
ATGTCATCACCAGGAATGGTAGTTTACAACAGGCTCCAATACCTATATGCTGTTGATATGCATATGTGACTTTTCGGAGTCACGTTCCTCCTGTATTACGTCAAGTTAATCACTGGATCCCAACACCCATTTTTAAAACATATGTAAGAATAGGCAATCTAGAACAGAGCTTCCTCCTCCAGAATTGTCGCGGTAGGAAAGATGATGAAATCTTGCTTAGTCTCCATAAGCTTGGGGCTATCTTCGCCCAGTCTAAGCGAGAAAAAATTGAACCTATAGTACTCGCTGACAGGCTGGACCTCACCAAGAGCAAGGTTGTTGATACAATCCGTCAAATTGACAGAAGTACCCTTCCCCAAGCAAAGCAAGTACTGAGAAACCTCAATTCGCAATAAGTTCTAGCAAATCTCCAGAGTAAATGCGTCACAGTCCCAGCAGACAAAGCTCCAAATAATATAATATTGGTATGTAATTATTACTATTACCAGGTGCTGGTTAAGGAATTGTGTGTAGACACACCATTATCAATTGCGTCTGCTCAAACTGCATACACTCTGGAAATATTTAACAATTACGAAACTCAAGGAAAGAGGTATTTGTCTTCCAACCAATCATAACGACATATCAATGATATACTGTATTCCCAAAATACATAAATCACTATTCAAAGCTAGATTCATAGCTAGTTCTAGAAGCTGCACCAGCACACTTCTTTCACCCATGTTGACGAGGGCCCTGCAGAAAATAAAAACATTTTGGGAAAGGTATTGTGCCACTATTTCTATAAACTTTGGCGTTAAATTTATGAGAATATGGCAAAACTGAAAATGTCTTACGGAAGAACTTGATGCTGAAGGTCTCATACCGTATAGACATGTATCCACAAGGGATTTCCCGACTCTCCTTACAGCAATCCCTCATCGGGAACTTATTGACCGTCTAAGTTCATTGATAGTATCTGTGTTCCAGAAAACTGACCGCCGATATGTTAATGTCAGAAGCCATAAAACTTTCTTTAACTCCGCTACATGGACATCATTCATGGGATGATTCTTTGTTTTTCTCATTAAAATATCTATGTGAAATTTGGCAACACAATATATCAACAGCATATAGATATTACAATGGATACTGATTGTGCACCCCTGTTGGCTGATCTATATCGGTTCTCTTAAGAATACGACTATATTAAGGCGTTTTCAAAAAGCCTGTTCCTTCTTATTCGCCAAAGGCTATACAGACGATATTTTCGCTGTGGATACTCGCTATATAAATGACGCACTGAAGGGTATATATCCACTTTCACTGGATTTGAAGGAAACAACAGCTAGGCCGAGTGGCACATCATATTCAGACCTTAAATCTCCATAAAAATGAAGCGGGCCATCTCTCTCGTCGAATTTACGACAAAAGAAATGATTAAAATTTCGACATAGTAAACTATCCCTTTCTGGACAACAATATTTCAGTGGGACCTAAATATGGCGTATATATATCTCGCCTAGTTGCATTTGCTAGGTCATGTGTTAAATGTGGCGATTTCAATCTACGTCACAAAACATTATTGCAGAAACTTATAAAACAGGGCTATACCACCGAGCGTTCCCACTCATACATATCGCATGCTGATAGATCAAATACGAGCGTAGCGTGCAAGACCTATAGTGTTACGTTTCATAACTGGTGTCTAATTCCGCTTAACCTGGGGTTAGGGGAAGTATGAACCGATGCACTTTAAGATCCGCATGGTGTTCACATGAACAGGCACAATCAAGGCGTGACTGAGATACATCAGATGACGACTTTACAGCGAATATCATATGGATGAAGAAAACTGATCAGCGATACGGATGTAATATTTTTGGAACATCATGCCGTCTTGCCGACATCATTAAAACTGTTGGCCGCTTTTCGCTTGCAGGAAACTAGCCTATGTTCATGTATACCAGGATTGCTTTTTTTTTAATTTAGTGCTAATGCTGTTATATGGAATAAGGAATTGGTCTTTAGATTATGGACGCGGAGATTCTTTAATGGACGACGGCTGAATAGTGAATGACGGACTAGACGCTTGTTAATTGTTAGGTGTGATGGTGGATTAATATACTGGTGTGGAAGCTTACAATTTAAATGACTCTGACTCCCAACTTCTAACCCAGGTGGGACATTTTTCTCCACATTTGCAAGTATTGACGGTCATTTATGCATGCAAAAATGACATGAGAAGATCATTCTTAGCCAACCTGCTGGTATTTGCTTTTCTACGAGAGATGAAAACATTCCATGACTATCCTTTGACACTTGCAATACGTGGGTTGAGTTATGGCATAACTGCGAAAGTTTACGGCCGTCTAAGCCGTTTTATTATTCAAGTGCAGACGCCAAGAAACCAATGCAGCAATTCGGTTCCTTGATGATTTTACCAATGAACATCATAATGTCTTACTGGTATCCCTGCTATTCCTGAAACTTAGTGTCATTTGATGTCATTTTGAATTTGGTATTTTCTACCATAAAAGATCGTTCGATCAATAACGGGGAAATTATTCATGGACAACAGCTGATTACAGACTGACGGGTCGGATATGCCCTTGTGAAGAACCCCCATTTTAAAATGAAGACCTGTAAGGGCTCAAGAGAAAAACATTTGAAAATGGGTTCACAAATCAGTATATTGCTATTTTGATTATCGATCGCATTTGTGTTAATAACAATAAAATATATTCATGGGTTTTCGTTTCAGCGTGCACACAAGGAGAGAATATAATGATTAGACTGTAATCGTTTTCTAAAAATACAGTAGCTAGTAATTGTCGTGTCACGTCGGATATTCACAGACCGGCTTTCACTCCAAAGTTGGCCGGTCACTGGTTGTTTATCTTTAATCGATATTATTAAAATGTATTTATACTGTCGATATACACAACATCGCTGCTTCGACTTATACAAGGACAATTCTTGAAGAGAACCTGCACGCATGCAGATTCTTCGGTTTTCAGTTCCACTGTCCATCATAAAAGTTGAGACAAACTTCTATTCCATCACATACAACTACTCCAATCACATTAATCCGCTGAAAATCTATTCCATAAAGCATGCATAGCAACGGTTATTGGAAGACGCCGAATGTTTCTAATGCAAACGGAAGCTCTGTTTTGGAACTCTAACAGCATTAGCACAAAAAACAACCATAGTATACATAAGCGCAGGCTAATTTCATGCAAGAAAGAGGCGGTCAACAGCTTTCAATGAAGCGGCGAGACATCAAATCTGTGTCGCTTCGCTGTAATCCATATAATTTTCGCTATCTAAAAAATGTTGTCTATCAGTTGAATAATGGTGATGGTTCAAAGGAACACCATGACGATCTGGAAGTATATGTCTTCGTAAGGCCCCTTGTCCCGGGTTAAGCAGAATTAGACACAAGTTTCGAAACGTAGCGTCATAGATCTTGCACGCTACGCTCGTATTTTGCTATCAGCGTGCGATATGCATCGACAAATTTGAGAAAATTTGATGGTGGGGCTTGGTGGTATAGCCCTGTTTTATAAATTTCTGCAATAATGTTTTGTGGAGTCGATTGAAATTATCAGGTCCAGAAAGGGCTAGTTTACGATGTAGAAAGTGTAATCATCTCTCTTGTTAAGTCGACGAAAGAGAAGGACTGCTTCATTTTTATAGAGATATAGGTCTAAATGTGATGTGTCATCAGGGGTATCTGTCGTGTCCTTCAAATTCAGTGAAGGTGCATATATGTCCCTCACTGCGTCAATTATATAGCGATTATCTACAGCGAGAAGATCGTCTATATACCGTTTGGTGAATGAGAAGGAACGGATTTTGAAATGATCGGTTTATGAGAGCGTATGTGTGTATTCACAAGAGAAAAGATAGTTCAACCAAAAGGGGTGCGCTATTAGTACCCATTGGAATTAAGCGCTTAGTCCGTCATTGGACATTTAGCTGTCGTCCCTTGAATACTTTCCGCGTTAAAAATCCAAATTACAAGCGTCTAGTCCGTCATCCATTATTCAGCCGTCGTCCATTAGAGAATATCCGCGTCCATAATCCAAAGACCTATTCCATATTCCATATAACAGTATTAGCACCAAATTCAAAAAGACAATCATAGTATACATAAACATAGGCTTGCTTCCTGCAAGAGAGAAGCGGTCAACAGTTTTCAATGATGCCGGCAAGACATCATGATGTTCCAAAAATATCAAATCCGTATCGCTGATCAGTATTCTTAATCCATAATTCGTTGTAAAGTCGTCATCTAAAGAATGATGTGTCTCAGCCACGCTTTGATTGTGCGTGTTCATATGAGTACCATGAGGATCTTGAAGTACATGGGTTCATACGGCCCCTAGCCCCGGGTTAAGCGGAATTAGACACAAGTTACGAAACCTAATTCGCATAACAGCAGTACCACCAAATTGAAAGAAAAACAGTCATAGTGTACATAAACATAGGCTGGTTTACTGCAAGAGAGAAGCGGTCAGCAGTTTTCACTGATGCCGGCAAAACATAATGATGATCCAAAAATAACAAATCGTATCGCTGATCTTTATTCTTAAGCTAAATAATTTTCTTTGTGAAGTCGTTTTTTAGAAATGGTCTATCTCAGTCACGCTTTCATTAATAGAGACTACTCATATGAACGTCATTATAGGAACTTGAAGAGTTCATACGGATCCTAGCCTCGGGTTAGGCGGAATTAGACACGTAGCGAAACGTGACCCGATAGATCTTGCAACCTACGCTCGTATTTTCCTATCAGCATGCGCTATATATCAGCATATACCTACATGCTGCTGGTAAATTTCATGTATATATTAGCAATGAGAAATTCAAGCAACTCTATAAACAAAGGACTACAACATGTTTTTCTAATTCTGGAAGATTACATCCTTTTCTGAAAAAATCGCTTCATTTCACAGTTATATTCAATTCACAGTTATATGCTCGAATTCAAATGCAAGTTTATTGTCTATCAAAGCTAAGGATATAATAAAATCTCCTTTGGATATTCACAAACTCTTGACAAATATACCCAAGAACTATGATTATTCCCCCAAACTGCGCTGTTATGTCAATTTTCGAGAATGTGCTACGGTTCACCAATCAGTTTAGTCAACATTATGGACGTAAAGAAATGAAAGCTATGACTAGACGCTTGTAATAGAACCCTACTCTTACATTTCATATCATAGAAAAAGACCTTATATTATGCTCCGGTGGTTTCAATGTGAGGCAAATATGACGGTTATGATTAGATGTGTCACTCCAACAATTTGCCTTGAATGCTACAAATTATTACGAGGCAAGAATACGGTCACCTCACCATCGGCCTCAGTCGGTGCCTAAACAAACCGACACAAAAAAGTTAACGGAGAGAGCCAATCAATATTTAATATTGCCGCAGTCACTTAAAGTCTCCTGTAGGTTTGTGGTATGGGCATATACCGATACATAATTAAATGGCAGAATGGCAGCGGAATGCTTTTGACTTTCGGTTTACGATACGGCCCATTAAGAATGATGGATTACTCAATCGACTATTGATGACGGAATAAATGGCACTAGTTGATTATATCTATGCGTATCTAAAATGTGAGGTCCTCTGGTGTGGCAAAGGACACCACATTGACACGTATCCACTTGGGATTTTCAGTCTCCGGATGTCTTAGTTATGTCGGAGCATACATATATCAATGCATGGGACTTTTGAATGTATAGAAATATAAATGGAGAGGCGGTCAAAAAAAGGATAGATCAACACCTCTGAGAGATGTAACTTTGTCATAAGGAGGTGAATTGGAAGGTGTGTGTATCTGTCATAATGTGTAAATTAACACCGAACCAAGGTATAATCTTTGCAAAAGTGTGTGAATTGTCACCTCTGGAAGGCTTTATTCCACCCAGGTGTAAATAACACCTCTGAAAGATGTGATTTTCGTCATAAGGTGTACATAAACACCCTTAGTACACTGAGAGAAAAAGGGGAATCGTAGTGATGCTTGAAGGGGAATCCAGCAACGGTACCTCCCACGAGACCCCAAGTGAATCAACAGGATGCCCTAGGGGGATCATAAGAAGAATCATCTGGATGCCTTGGGTTCTCGTTGGGAGTGGGGGGGGGGGAGCGAGAGGGAGAATTCATTGCTGGATTCTCCGTTTCTCTCGGTGTTATGAATAAATTATGAATGTGAATAACAACAACAACGATGGTTTGCTACTGTCCACTCATGTTCTCAGCATTGATAGGAATTGTCTTAGTCTGACTTATAATGACTTATAATTCCCACAAGAATTTAAGCACAATGTACATGTGTGGATAGTAACAAACCTGTGTTGTCCTTCACATTGGTGATTCATCCTTGTACATCATCGTGTTGATCCAAGAACTTGAGGGATACCGTATCACATTTAGAACAAACCATTCTTGGGGGTGACGATAAATGTAACTATATGTGAAATATGGCATCGATGGCATGAAGAAACTTAAGATTGATGTGGATTTTATTGATCAAAGACGACCCATGGTAGTCACTAAACAGCAGACAGGCTGATGCAATACCAAAATCACACGCATGCGCCGAAGATCTCACAGCCACGTGATGGGGTGATCAAGGAAATCATGTGGAGAAACTGGAGAATCGTGCGAATCCCTGGGGTAACTTGTTGAGAACTAGGGGTCCTTAACTTCCAGATAACCTTCCCGGCATCATAGCGAATCGTTCTGAAACCTATGGGAATATACCCGAGAACCAGGGGTCTCCAGCGTCTAGATACCCCTTTGTTCATCATGGTGAATCCTCTTTTTCTCTCAGTGTAGGTGTATTTTCTGCAAGACTGTGTCAGTAAGCGCCCTTAGAAGGAATAATTTCATCCAGAAGGTGCTGTATTAACACCTCTTGAAGATGTCAAATTTTAGCCGAAAGGTTTTGATGAATACCCATAACAGGTGAAATGCTAGATTTAAAGGTCAAACTAACACCACTGGAAGGTGCAATATCGATCAAAAGATGTAAATAAATTACAACACATATAAGGGAAGTGGGAAGAGGTGCCGACTTACTGACAGAGTCACATGACTTCACAGTATATATAGTCTTCCGGTTAACCTATTCTAAAGCACATACCAAGAATCTAACGATTTGTGATATGTGTTGTATCTCAGGTACGCTTTTATTGTACCTGTTCATGTGCCAACTTGGATGATATGACCACACGGCCCCTAGCATCGGCATAAGCGGTATTAGATACAAATCTAGAGAGCTATGATGGAAATGCTCTGACAACTCGTATATTGGTAATTGGTGAGCTGTTTCGCTGTGACAACTCGTACACTGGGGATTGGTGAGCTGTATAGTCGTCAGATGAAAATAACGGCACTTAACACAAAGGACTAGTCTGTAAGGCCCGATGTCAACCCAGCATCAACTTCCCACAAATGCCAACATATATCAAACACCAAAAGGTCTGTACAAACACCCACATGAGATGTAGTCTTAGCCAGATGATGTACATAAACACCCCTGGAAGGTGTAATTTTAATTAGGTTTAGACAAGAGCCCATACGTAAAGCAAGTTTTATAGGAATGCGTATGCAAATGGTGTAATTGTACTCAGATGATGTAAATACACATCAATAGAAGAAAAAATATTAGCCGAAAATCAAGAGGGTATCAATTTAGAGCCATAAGGGTATTAGCCCTGGGACAGGCCATTTATACCTCATAAAGATATAATTTTACACCTCCTGATTGTGTAATTTTACACGTTCTCACTTAACCCTACCTGGCCTGGGGGGGGACTTTCCGCCCCGCCCCCCCTGTTGGTTTTTTGCTCCTATCACCGGAACGACAAAAAATTGACAGCTGAAACTCCGTGACTTTTTAGATCATCATATTGGGATCATTTTGAGCCTATTTGCATGACCCCCCGTGTAGGGGATCATGGGTAAATTCAAAATGGCGGCCATGTGGGGGTACCAGAAAAATGATGTTTTCGCCACATTTCTTCAAAAATTACGCAAAAATTCAGCATGTTGATTCAACGCGATTCTATGCATTTTACTGAAACCATATGTCATCGTATCGCCAAAAAACACCCCCTGATTTGTTTCCCCTCTCTTCCTTCCCCCCATTAACCCTACCAGGCCTGGGGAAGAGGGGGGGGGGGCCAAAACGCCCCCCTACCAAACTTTTTGCGATATCTCCGGAACGCCAAAAAATGGAGAGCTGAAACTCAGTGACGTTATAGGTTATCATATTGTGGTCATTTTGGGCCTATCCTCACGAGCAGAGGATCATGGGTAAATTCAAAATGTCGGCCATGTGGGGTATCAGAAAAAGCGCTGTTTTCGTCATATTTCTTCAAAAATTTTGCTTTTCTGTACGGAAAAGTGGGTAAAACTTATTTTATTTCATATCAGATGATTATTTACTAATTTATCATGCAGTTTTTGCCAAGAAAAACAAAAATAAAAAATTCGAAGATTTTGATCGAAAAATCGTCAAAAAATGTTGTTATTGAAAATGACGTCACAGTGACGTCATCATGGCGGCCATCTTGTATTTTTTTCTTGTAGAGCTTGACCCAAAGATATAGTGTGATAAGTTTCAGCCCTCTAGCCTTAGCGATAGCGAAAATATATAAGGGGAGGCACTTTCCGCCCCCTCCCCCCAGGCTGCGGTACACCCAAATCGCCCAGGCCAGATAGGGTTAACAGTGTATGGTTAACACGGGGCCATATATATCTGTATAAACCATAAAATTCTCAAGTTTGAGGCAACTGTTATTTGAGTTATGGAGTAAACAGTTCAAGTGTAATTATACGCAACTGGATTGCGCTGTGTGAGAATACTTCTGGATAGGAATACCTCTACACAAACCTGAATGGGTGTCTTTCTTCCTTCTTCCCAGAATCCGATATTTACGTGTACGTTGGAATATTTTTGTTAAGCTCGAATGTCAAAATCTCAGTAAGACAGGGAAGATGCAAAGTTTTTTCGTAACTACTGCCTAATGATACCAATCTGTGATGTCACCGAGAACGGGGATACCAGATGTCGCCAATGATTTATCAATACTACGGCTGATAATGCTGAAGTAGTTGAGTGCTATAAGTCTTTGTTACTACCAGCATTTTAACTGATCTCTCGGACTAAATTGAGTGAAAAGATATCAAATAGCTCGATAGTACAAGTAATATTATTGACATACTGGTTTGCGATTGAGAATCATTTAATCGGCTACGTGATCATGCAACAAAGTGCCCAAATTCTACTTTCAAACTATGTGTATGTGGTTATAGTTACAAAGTATCCATAATTACGGTAATATCTCAATGCTTATTAGACCAGAGAAAGCTCTTAGTATTTGCAAAAACTTTACTGATGGTGGCTCGCCTTCCACCGGCAATCCTTCTTAATTGTACATTTTGTCTGGATGGGAGGAATCTATGTTACAATGCTCTATATAATATAGTGCTATGGATTTGACGGCTATGATATTATATCATTGACTACTGTAATATTGACCGCTCTATTCTCTCTCGGAAAAACAAGCTTGTATTCATGTGACATTTTTGTGCCCTATTAGAGGTGGAAGCCCAAACAGGTATTTTGGTTATCTCGAATTCTCTGTGGATGACGGTTGCTTATTGAATATCAAATCTGACATCCCTATCAATTAATCAAGGGGATAACTAGAATAATCACTCTCTTGCAAGAAGATATACGTTTATTTATTTTGTCTATTTAGTTACATGGCCCAATCAAAATTTTCAAAATGACATTTTGAATCGGTGAGAAATCAAGTATTGATCACTAAAGGGAGAATGTTTTTGATGTTAGCGCCCAGATCACTTCGGTGTCCAAAAGATAACGTGTTTTTCAGACATTTGGATTAAAACTAATACCGGGATAAGATTTACTCATACATCCAAATAAAACGTGTCCGGGCGAATTTATTTGACTGGATATGAGCAACTACAAAATCCAAGAAAGACCAAATAATGGAAAAATAAGATTAGACCACCTCGAGTAAGACCTTCATTTTAATAACCTGATTTTGTTCACATCGATTAAAGAAAAACATCTTATTTCGCCTTCGCGGAAGACCACTTTTCTCCATAATAATTTATCGTGCCATTTACTATCAAGAAAGTAACTCTAATCCGTCACACCAATAGGTTAGATCTTCCCGTCGGGATTCCTGCCTGCGTGATCTAGGCATCGAGAATTGCAAAGACTTGGGAATGGGAGTTATGATATACAGTAGTCGTCAGATCCGCCTGACAACCTATACAGTAGGCAGGATCCGTTGTCCATGACGAATTCCTCGTCCAATACCAAAATATATCATTGAAACGGCATTCAAACTCAAGCAAGTATAAAAGAAATATTTAATGAGCACAATTTAATGTCTTGCAAGATCGAAGCGGTCAGCAGTTTTCGATTATTTTGGCACGACATCGTATTGTTTCTGTCGTCAATACATATCACTGACCAGTAATATTTAATTACATCCTGTGACTGCAAAGAATGGAGTAATCGCAGTTTTCCGTTCGCGCATTTTTCGCTCAATAATTTCAGAAATACTATCCAGATTCTTTCAAATTTCGTATGGTATTTCCTGGACATCTCGAATTCGATTAAATTTCTGCGAATCACCCACATAGAACCAGGCTGTAAGATAATATTTTGCAGAACACGTAAACTTCAGTATTATAGCTGCCATTCAAGCCTGTCCATTTTGATTAGTCGTTTACTTTGAAGCTTATCAAAAATCAATAGTTTCTCTTTTAACAAACTGATCTCTACAAAATGACGACAATTGCTCTGTAATTGAGTCCAATTCACACCTATGCGGATTTCAATAGATTTCAAATATTACAAGCCGGAGATATTGACACAAACCCGGGATCTATCCGAAACCCATGCTCAGTGTGTAAAATGCCAGTTGCCAAAACACACCACTCACTTAAATGTCGAAGTTGTGTTCAGAATGTCCATATAAAATGTGACGAAATAACCCCCAAATTACAAGCGTCTAGTCCGTCATTCATATTTCAGCCGTCGTCCATTAAAGAATATCCGTGTCCATAATCCAAAGACCTATTCCATATTCCATATAACAGTATTAGCACCAAATTCAAAAGGACAATCATATAGTATACATAAACATAGGCTAGTTTCCTGCAAGAGAGAAGCGGTCAACAGTTATCAATGATGCCGACAAGACTTCATGATGTTCCAAAAATATAAAATCCGTATCGCTGATCAGTATTCTTAATCCATAATAATCGTTGTAAAGTCGTCATCTAGAGAATTATGTATCTCAGTCACGTTTTGATTGAGACTGTTCATATGAACACCATGAGCATCCTGAAGTACAAGGGTTCATACAGCCCCTAGCCCCGGGTTAAGCGGAATTAGACACGAATTACGAAACGTAACGCCATAGATCTTGCACGCTACGCTCGTATTTTGCTATCAGCATGCGATATGTATCGCCAAATTTGAGAAACTTTGAGTGGAGGCGTTTGTTGGAATAGCCCTGTTTTATAAGTTCCTGCAACAATGTTTTGTGACGTTGATTAAAATCGTCACATTTAACACAGAATCTAGCAAATGCTAGTAGGCGAGATATGTATACGCCATATGCAGGTCCCACTAGAATATTACTATCCAGAAGGGTATAGTTTACAATGTCGAAATTGTAATCATCTCTTTTGTCATAAAGTCGACGAGAGAGAATGCCCGCTTCATTTTTATAGAGATATAGATCTAAATATGATGTGCCTGTAGGGCTATCTGTAGTTTCCTTCAAATCCAGTGAAGGTGGATATATATCCTTCACTGCGTCATTTATATAGCGATTATCCATGGCGAGAAGATCGTCTATATAGCGTTTGGTGAATGAGAAGGAACGGGCTTTGAATAGATCGGTTTTTGAAAGCGCCTGCATATAGTCATATTCATAAGAGAACAGATATAGGTCAGCCAACAGGGGTGCACAATTAGTACCCATTGGAATACCTATATGCTGCTGATATATTGTGTTGCAAAATTTCACATAGATATTTTTAATGAGAAGTTCAAGCAACTCTATAAACAAAGAACCATCCCATGAATGATATCTCTTGTATGTAGTAGAGCTAAAGAATGCTTTATGGCTTCCGACATTAATATATCTACGATCAGTTTTCTTGAACACAGATACTATCAATGAACTTAGACGATCAATAAGGTCCTGATGAGGGATTGTAGTATAGAGATTCGAGAAATCCCATGTGGATACATGTCTGCCTTTAGCATCAAGTTCCTCCGTAAGACATTTTGAGTTTTTCAATATCCACATACATTCAACGCCAGAGTTCTTAGAAATGGTGGCGCAATACCTTTCTCATAATGCTTTTACCTCCTGAAGGGCCCTCGTCAACAGGGTTGAAAGAAGCTTGGTGGTGCAGCTTCTAGAACCAGCTATGAATCTGGCTTTGTATGGTGATTTATGCATTTTGGGAGTCCAGTATACTTTAGGTATGTCGTTATGATTGGTTGGAAGACGAATACCTCTTTCCCTGAGAAATGTTTTGTGATTGTTAAATAGATCTTCCAGAGTAAATGCAGTTTGGGAGTAAGTAAACGTATTTGATGATGATATGTCTACACTTAATTCTTTAACCAGCACCTGGTAATATTAATATTTACATATGAATATTATATTATTTGGAGCTTTGTCTGCTGGGACTATGACGAATTTACTCTGGAGATTTGCTAGAACTTCTTGCGAAATGAGTTTTCTCGGTACTTGTTTTGCTTGTGGAAGAGTACTTCTGTCAATATGGCGGATTGTTTCAACGACCTTGCTCTTGGTGAGGTCCAACCAATCAGCGAGTACCGTAGGTTCAACTTTTTCTCGCTTAGACCAATCAATAACGTACTGCTCCGATGCAGACAGGACTATCTTCTGGTCGGCCTTCAGATTTATTCTTCTCGGCTCTCTATATTTAGGTCCTTTCATCAGGAGTAATTTTAGGTCCTTATCACTCACTACATCAAGGTCACCAGTCACAATATGTTTGCATGGTGCATAGATAAAGTTCGACGATTCACAATAACAACTATAGCCTCCCGACGTGTATAATTTCCAGTCAAACTTCTTGACAGCGTTAGAGTAATTGAATATTTTGGTGGCTATAGATTTAGTATACTTATATGAAATGCAAGGAGGTTCTGTGAACTTGAAATAGTTTGGTACAGCGTTGCGTACCTCTGGATCATTCAGGATTCGAGGTAACTTAATAATGTCCAGGCCTTTATCTAAGTAGTTGAGTTTCAAGAAAAGCCGATCTTGAGATGTTTCGATTATGTTCACTGGACGATACATCCGAAAATACGCTATATCTTGACATACTTTAGTGATTTTGGGTGGTATTATATGTCCTGAAGACGCAGATTGTTGTATATCTCTGGCTATATGATCTAAAGCTTTCAGAGATAACGCATACAGAACTGTACGTAAGCTATGTAATACTTTTGGGTGTGTTAGTTAGACCCACTAGATAATTTATAGTGATATGATCGTGAATCATCGAACTATTAAACTTTCGCCAACCATGGCTGCGATGTCTCCGTTGCTGGGGTTTAAATAGCTGGGTAATGTTGGATATATTTGAACGGCGGTTTGTAGCATTGCCGAACCCACTGACATTATCATTTAAACTATACGGAAGCACTGACCCAGCATCCAGAATAATTCCCGCCCTCGGATTTTTCTCTCAAATCCAAAGGGAGAATCCTCGGTAGATGGATAGACGACGTCTATGATCTGAATACTAAAGTTATCCCAGCCATGGTCGTGTCCAGAAAAATGCTTACCTATAAGCAATTGCTTTTTCCTAACGGATTTTCTGTCACCGTTCACCCTAAAATGGGGTCTTTGGATGGTCATGCCAACATACTGTTGACCACACTTCTTACAGGAAACTAAATAAATACAGTTTGTAGTAGAACAACTAAAATCAACATACGAGTTAACAGAATATGGGTTACCAGTTAACGCGGAACTAAATGAAGCTGAAGTATTAAAGAGTGGGCACGTGAGACATGGGTAAATTTTGCACTGAACCAAATTTCTCTGACAGTTTTTTCTCGATGCCGACGCTATTTCAAACATATCTACATCGTCAGTGTCGACTGAGGCGAGTCTCGATACTGATTTCTGTAGCATAAACCGCCTATTGAGCATAAGGGAAACGTTTAACAGGAATTTGATTGTCTCTTGTTACAAACTACCGAAGATGAAGGACTGTGAATTTTAAAATGCATTTATCCAATTCCTGGACAAAGTGACCGCTAGCTATACGTTTCATTGTCATGGGCGACCTAAACTGTGGCATGCTAGCTGGTGACAACAAGAATAACTCTTTGTCCGACATATGTGACTTATTTGATCTACGAAATGTCATAAAGCAGCCCACCTGTTTCAAAACATCACGAGGAACAATTTTTGATGTCATTCTGACCCCTAATCCAAGGAGTATTATTTCGGAGGGGGTCATAGACACTGGAGTGAGTGACTTTCATAGGCTTGTATACGTGGTGACAAGAACCTATGCCCCCAAGACGAAACCGCGCGTCATCAGGTATAGATCCTTCAAGGATTTCGACCAAACAATTATCTCCGTGATCTTCAATCGGCACCTTTCCAAGTCGGTAGTGTCTTCGAGGATGTCGATGATCAATACAACTTCTTTCAAAAGCTATTCATGAGCATTGTAGATAAACATGCTCCAATTAAACTGCGATTAATTAAACACAAACAACCGTCTTTCATGAATAAGGAACTACAAATAGCTGTGATGAATAAGGCAAGACTGAAACACCACGATAAGTACCCGAACGCAGCAAACTGGGAAAATTATCGTGTATAAAGGAACCTGGTTACAAAGCTAAAACGAAAATCTATCAGAACTTACTTTGAAGAACGATGTTGCGGGGACCAGCATGCGGATGCTAAGGTGTTTTGGCGAACTATCCGTTCGTTTTTCACAAATAAAGGCACAAACTCGTCATATCATCTACAACTATCCAATGGTGGGCATATATCATCCGACCCCATTCAAGTTGCAGAAAAAATGATCGAGTACTATACCAATATTACGGCGGACATCTCTGCACCGGTGTAACAATGTTGCAATAATGACTGACGAAGATTTTATCCGGCACAGTGTAGAACACTTTACCGACCATCCCAGCATAAAATCCATCTCAAGTAAACAACCCGTTTCTGTCTCCTTTGAAGTTAAGAAAATAACACAGAAGTAAGTTAAGGAATTTCTTTGTAAGTTGGATATCAATAAGGCCATAATGTGATCGTGTACACTGGTCACATACGGTCATAGAGGTGTGTGGGGTTTATCACTCTGCAATTTCACTGGATATGGGATATAAGCGACACACCTACGAACCGCCTGTTTTTACTTTATATGGCATGAATTACGTTTGCAAACTCAAAAACGAATACATTATGACGTCTCCCTATGGAATTGATACACGAAACAACTGTATTTGAGTTTTATATGGATAGAGTTATAAGTTATTTCAAGCGAGATATATTATCAATATCAGTTTGTTATACACCCGGCAGGAAAGAAAAGTCATACAGAGTTAACTATTAATTTTTGACAAGCCCCAAAATAAACAACTAATTAAAATAAACAAACTTTAGTAGGCTTAGTTCTGCACAGAATGCGTTTAGTCTTATTGAGTCACTGCTAATAGTACATGTATATAAAGCGTGAAATGAGATGCTTATAAATCTCTGACTTGTACAAAATTCAAGTTAATTCTACAACCAAAAGCTGCGCTGATAGCAATGGTAGGTGCACTGAGACCGGGTTCGCATATCAGTTCGCATAGCGGTTCGTTCATTCTCTCCCTTCTCTATCTCTTTAGCATGGGACGGGGAATTCAGGTGTTGATACAAGCGTGTAGTCCGTCATTCATAATTCAGCCGTCGTCCATTAAAGAATATCGGCGTCCATAATCCAAAGACCTATTCCATATCCATATAACAGTATTAGCACCAAATTCAAAAAAGACAACCATAGTATACATAAACATAGGCTAGTTTCCTGCAAGAGAGAAGCGGTCAACAGTTTTCAATGATGCCGACAAGACATCATGATGTTCCAAAAATATAAAATCCGTATCGCTGATCAGTATTCTTAATCCATAATAATCGTTCTAAAGTCGTTATCTAGAGAATGGTGTATCTCAGTCACGCTTTGATTGTGACTGTTCATATGAGCACCAAGAGGATCTTGAAGTACATGGGTTCATACGGCCCCTAGCCCCGGGTTAAGCGGAATTAGACACAAGTTACGAAACGTAACGCCATAGATCTTGCACGCTACGTTCGTATTTTGCTATCAGCATGCGATATGTATCGCCAAATTTGAGAAACTTTGAGTGGAGGCGCTTGGTGGAATAGCCCTGTTTTATAAGTTTCTGCGACAATGTTTTGTGACGTTGATTAAAATCATCACATTTAACACAGGATCTAGCAAATGCTACTAAGCGAGATATGTATACGCCATATGCAGGTCCCACTGGAATATTACTGTCCAGAAAGGGATAGTTTACGATGTCGAAATTGTAATCATCTCTTTTGTCATGAAGTCGACGAGAGAGAATGCCCGCTTCATTTTTGTAGAGATATAGATCTAAATATGATGTGCCTGTAGGGCTATCTGTAGTTTCCTTCAAATTCAGTGAAGGTGGATATATATCCTTCACTGCGTCATTTATATAGCGATTATCCACAGCGAGAAGATCGTCTATATTAGTCCGGTGGCTTAAGGTCAAGGTCGTGACTGACTGGAATAAAGCACCATATTTTGCACAGAGGCTCATTTGGGCATAAGGAATGATCTCAGAAGGGGTGCCCATTACTGCAGCAGGTGGAAGGCCCTTAATTTGCATAAATCCAATATGGCCGCCATAATACATACAGTAGCCGCCTGTTGGCGACTATTTGACAGCTTTGAATCGCCTTTTTACACGAGATTGGTTTTCTACGAGCCTAACTGACTCAAGAAGAAAATAATAACGATAACTGGAAACTTTATTACCCGTTGAATATCCAATATGGCCGCCAGAGCATCACCAATAATGGTGTTATTGCTATACACATGTATGTGTGTTTGTATACATGCTAATATATATCATATATATATTTATAAAGGCTTCATTGAGAGGTTTCTGTACATGTAGCTCTGTTATGGTTGATTCGATCAAGCACGCATGGAGGTTATTGGCTATTTTCTTTTCTATAGATATCCAATATGGACACTAGCGCCCCATCCTCATTGCTGACTATCGGTACTAAAAACAAATGTTTCGAAGGATGAAAGTTCAGGTTATCGTACATGCCACGGTTGTGAACTACATCAGTGTTGCCAAATAGATTCTTCCCGGCTCCTTACATGTAAATTAGCATGTGTAAATCCAGCGGCAAAAGGAGTTACTCTTCCAACACCGGTTAGAATCAGGCTAAAACTGTGCTAAGTAACTATCCTTAGGTAAATTTGCTTGTTTCAAGTTTCACAAACAGTTTCGATATTTGGCACTCGAGAAGATATGCTGTCACTGTCTCGCGTGATCGTTTATCTGCTATGCAAAACCCTGCTATCGTAGAAGCTAAATTAGACAAAGAGTTGTCGAAAGGTCGAATTGCTGGTCCCTTCTCAACTCCTTTTGACAATAAGGTTTGCACTCCATTAGCCTTAGTCCCCAGAAAGGAACCTAATATATTTCGGGGCTCATGGTGGCCAAGTTGTCTAAGGCGCATCGCTGGTGATCGCAAGCCTCTCACCGCCGAACCGGTACGGATTCGAGCCTCGCTGTTGCATGTGTGAAAGTTACATGCCGACGGGTCGGAGGTGGTTCTCTTCTCATATCCCAGCTTCCTCCATCATTAAAACTGTGAAATAACCTTGAGTGTGACATTAAACCAAATACCCCCTAATACCTTTAGGGTGATAACGATTTATCTTTCCCTGGAAAATCTGCCTTGTCTATTAACGGTGCGATTCAACAGGACCTATGATATGTTGAATACTTAGGCATTAGAAAACCACTAAATCCTGATGGCAAAATCTGTTAAGATGATGCCTTCCGCATCATACCTATCGAGCCAGCGATTCACCCCTTATTGGAGTTTACCGATTTTATTTTTATTATTGGTGCCTCTCGATGGGATGCTCTACATCCTGTAAGATATTAAAGAGCTCAAGTCATTCTGTGCAATCGGTTATAGCTACAAAATTCGTCATATCAGAGGTGATCCACATACTGGATGACTTCATGTTCGTCGGTGCAAATGACGCTAGCCACTGTTCTATAGCTCTCAACACTTTCACTTACTTGTTAGAGTATTTAGACATTCCAATCAAACATGCTAAGACTTACTACCCATCAACTACTACGGTTATGCATGGGATTCAACTGGACTACAAAATAATGAAAGCACCATTTCCAGAAGACAAAATTCATAAACTGAAAAGCATGCTGGGTGAATTCTCGCGCCGCAAAAAGGTAACTCTTGTGGAACTGCAATCTCTCATTGGCTCGCACAATTTTACCTGTAAAGTGGTCGTGCCCGTGCCCGAGAAAAGTAATTTTCTTTCTCCAAATTGGGTATCCTCTGATGTGATCAAACCAGATCAAACTGTTTCCGACGCTGCTGGTACCTTGGGTTTGGCGGCTGTTTTTGGATCCTCGTGGATAGACCAAGAATGGCCAGCACATCTTGCCCACTTACATACCACGGTCAAGAAGTGGTTGCCGTGGAAATTTGGGTCCATAAACTGGCAAATCATAACCTTCTCTTTCTTTGTGATAGTATGACCGTGGTTGAAATAATCAATCACCACTCTTTCATTGCTGATGAAATTAATGCGTCAGTTAGCAGTTGCCTGCCTTCGAAATGACATTCTTTTCACATCAAAACATATTTCGGAGCAATCTTATTCCTGACAAACTCTCGCGGTTACAATTTCAGGAAGCGCTGTCTCTAGCCCCTTGGCTCAATCGCTCGTCGCACCCAATACCCTGTCTGTTGCTGAGTCTTGGAAGCAGAGTTCATCTGACGGCGTTCCTTGCAGAATCTTTCTTGGAAGTGTACAATCGCGCGCATGACAATTATATAGAGATTTCGTCAATAACACTGGTCAGCGTGCCAGTAAGATATTCTTCATCTCATCGGCACAGTTGGTTCTTGCATTTCCACAAGTATGCACCCTCCACAGCTTATACATTCCTGTCGGCTATCAGTAATGTGCACAATTGAAGTACACGATCCTGCTCAGTTATTCCTTGCCAAAATGCTACTTACGGGCATGTCAAAATTACACGGCCGGATACCAGACTGCCCATAACTACGGATATCCTCCATAAGATATTTGATGCCATACCCCACATTGTATCCATGTAATTCTTTTACGAGCAATATCTTGGTAGCATTTCATGTATTTTCGCGCGTTAGTGAATTGACGCTTTCTCCGATCAATCTGGCCCGTTACAAGGCATGCACATTATTATCCGCAATTTCAAACACAACATATCCCATAAACCAGTTAATTTGTTTATACTGGTAATATTAGATATTGTCCAGTTCAAGCAATCCGTGCTTATTTTCGGTGACAGATTTCACATCCGAGGACGGACCCCTGTTCCAATTTGCAGAGGATGCGCCCGTTTCAGCTGCCTATTTCTCAGCTCATGTGAAAAACGGAATCTCTTTAATGGGCATTGATCCTCTTTAATAGGCCATAGTTTTCGCACTGGCGCCGCCACTTCATCTTCAGTAGCAGGAATCCCGAATAACATATTCAAAAATGTGTAGATGGAAGTCTAACACTATATTAGTATGACACATTTCACTTGGTAGCTATGCATTGTCCAGTCACGGGATGCATTGTACGGTAGCCCCAAAGAATTTATTGCATAAATAAAGATCTGGTCCAACTTGACCCAGTTTGGCAAAGGTCAGTCAGGGTCTACCGTGCCATCTGAATCAGTTATATATGATTATTTTCTAATATTCACTGTATACCCAACACCAAGAAAACAATATAAAAAAATATTCCAAAATTTCGGTTCGAACATTCGTCAAAAATTGATCATTTTTTGGTTCTGACGTATCTGTAACGTCATTATGGCGGGCATCTTGGATTTTTTTTGTATATCTCGCTAAACCTTTGCCAACACTATTAGTGTGGAAATTTTCAGACTCTTACCCCTGAGGATGGCGAATATATGATGTTTTGAAAATCGTTGGGATAAAAATTACCATTTATAGGCCCGAAATGACCCTGGGCCCCTAATGGGCCACATACTGCCTCCTGGGCCTCGAAATCGGGGGCACCCCTTCTGATATTGTTCTCGGTGTCTCTGACGACACGTGTGCCAAATTTGGTGCTTTATTCCACTCTGTCAAGATAAAGTGAAAATCTGGCCTTAAGCCACCGGACTATATAGCGTTTGGTGAATGAGAAGGAACGGGCTTTGAATGGATCGGTTTTTGAAAGCGCCTGCATATAGTCATATTCATAAGAGAACAGATACAGGTCAGCCAACAGGGGTGCGCATTTAGTACCCATTGGAATACCTATATGCTGTTGATATATTGTGTTGCCAAATTTCACATAGATATTTTTAATGAGAAATTCAAGCAACTCTATAAACAAAGAAACATCCCATGAATGATATCTCTTGTATAAAGAATGCTTTATGGCTTCCGACATTAATATATCTACCATCAGTTTTCTTGAACACAGATACTATTAATGAACTTAATGAGACGGTCAATAAGGTCCTGATGAGGGATTGTAGTATAGAGAGTCGAGAAATCCCATGTGGATACATGTCTGTACGGTATGTGACCTTTAGCATCAAGTTCCTCCGTAAGACATTTTGAGTTTTTTAATATCCACATACATTCAACGCCAGAGTTTTTAGAAATAGTGGCACAATACCTTTCCCAAAATGCTTTTACCTCCTGAAGGGCCCTCGTCAATAGGGGTGAAAGAAGCTTGGTGGTGCAGCTTCTAGAACCAGCTATGAATCTAGCCTTGTATGGTGATAACTTTGATAACTGGCGTAAATATAATAACTGTTGATCGGATTATCTTGCTATTCCAAGAAAGGACCATCATGCTTACATTTCCGATAATTTTGGCGACTACAGGTCGAAAATAATCCAGACATTTGTTCTAGGCCAAAGAACCGCTATGGGAACCGCTCCTCAGTGAACTTGTCGGTGCTATCAGCACAGCTCTTTATTGAATGATTAAATTGAATTATGTTTAAGTGGAGGATTACTCAAGGAAAGAGGTATTTGTTTCCAACCACTCATAACGATATACCAGAAGTGTATTGGACTCCCAAAATGCATGAAACACCATACAACGCTAGAATCATAGCTGGTTCTAGAAGTTGCACCACCAAGATTCTTTTCTCTGTTAACGAGGGCCCTTCAGGATGTAAAGGCATTTTTCGAAAGATATTGCTATCTTCATGTGGACATTTGGCGTATACATATCTCGCCTAGTAGCATTAGCAAGATCATCTGTTTTAATCACGTCAGAAAACATTATTGAGGAAACTAGAAAGCAGGGCTATACCACCAAGCGCCTCCACTCAAAGTTTCTCAAATTTGGCGATACATATCGCATGCTGATAGCAAAATACGAGCGTAGCGTACAAGATCTATGGCGGTACGTTGGTAAGTTGTGTCTAATTCTCTTTTATCCAGGGCTAGGGGCCAAATGAATCATGTATTACAAGATCCTCATAGTGTTCATATTAACAGGCACAATCAAAGCGTGATCATATTATAGATTACAACTTTACAACGAACATCATATGGATTAAGTTTACTGATCAGCGATACGGATTTGATATTTTTGGAACATCATGATGTTATGCCGGCATCATTGAAAACTATTGACCGCTTCTCTCTTGCAGGAAACTAGCCTATATTTAAGAATGCTATTTATTCTTTTAATTTAGTGCTAATGCTATTATATGAATTGGGCCTTCGGATTATGGACGCGGACATTCTTAACGGACGACGGCTGAATATTGAATGATGGACTAGACGCTTGTATTTTGCGACAATATTTCAAAAAATTCTGAAGTTGAATGTATGTCGATATTGAAGAAATAAAAATTCTTACGGAAGAACTAGATGCGGAAGAACACATATCGTACATACACGTATCCATATGAGATTTCTCGACCTTCTATACCACAATACCTCATCAGGACCTGACTGATCGTATTAGATCAGTTATAGTATCGGTGTTCAAGATAACTGATCACCCATATATTATTTTCAGAAGAAATCAAGCTTTCTTTACGTCTGCTACATCCACGGGCTATCATTCATGGGATGTTTCTTTGCTTGTAGAGATGCTTGGATTCCTCATTTATAATATCTTTTTCAAATTTGACAACACAATATATTATCAGCATATAGGTAGTCCAATGGGTACTGATTGTGTGCCGCTTTTGGTTAACCTATATCTATTCTCTTATAATTACAACGCATATAAGGGAAGTGGGAAGAGGTGCCGACATACTGACAGAGCCACATAGTTTTCTGGTTAACCTATTCTAAAGCACATACCAAGAATCTAACGATTCGTGATATGTGTTGTATCTCAGATACGCTTTTGATGTACCTGTTCATGTGGCAACTTGGATGACATGACCACACGGCCCCTAGCACCGGCATAAGCGGTATTAGATACAAATCTAGAGAGCTGTGATACGACCATAACAGACGCTTTCAAGCACCGATAATTTCAAAGCCCGGTTCTTTTCGTTCAGGAAACGCTATATAGACGATGTAGATAATCGCTATACATATGACGCAGTGAAGGATATATATCCACCTACACTAAATTTGAAGGAACCTACAGATCCTACGGCACATCATATTTAGACCCATATCTCTATAAAAATGAAGCGGGCCTTCTTTCTCGTTGAATTCACGACATGAGACATGATTACAATTTCGATATCGTAAACTATCCCTTTCTCGGCGGTAATATTCCAATGGGACCTGCATATGGCGCATATATGTTACTCCTAGTAGCATTTGCCAGACTCACGTCACAATCAACGTCACAAAACAGTATTGCTAAAACAGGACTATGACAGCAAGCGCCTCCACCGAAAGTTTCTCAAATTTTGCGATACATATCGCATGCTGATTGCAAGATACGAACGTAGGCTGCAAGATCCATGTCGTTACGTTTCGTAACTTGTCTAACTCCGCTTAATTCGGGGCTTGGGACCGTATAAACTCATTTGCGTTAAGATCCTCATGGCGTTCATATGAAAAGACACAATCAAAGCGTGACAGAGATGCATCATTCTCTAGATAATGACTTTACAACGAAAAACATATGGATTATGAGTACTAATCAGCGATGTGGATTCGATATTTTTAAAACAAGATTTCTTGCCAGCATCGTTGAAAACTGTTGACCACTTCTCTCTTGCAGGAAACTAGCATATCATTATATATACTATGATTGTTTTTCTTTGTCTTTTTCTTCTTTATTTGATTCAAATGCTGTTATATAAAATAATTTTTGGGATTATGGATGCGGCAATTGTATTACAGACCCCCGGTCTGAATATTGATCTGATACCAAGAAAAAAGGAGTATAGCGAATGGCTGCCTCTGAATTTGCTCACGGAGTATAGGAGGATACTGTGTCATTGTGTAGTACCCGTAAGTCTGCCATCTCTCTGGATAATCGTGGAGCAGTGTAATTAT
Source organism: Hanleya hanleyi (assembly GCA_036873755.1). Lineage (NCBI taxonomy): Eukaryota > Metazoa > Mollusca > Polyplacophora > Lepidopleurida > Hanleyidae > Hanleya > Hanleya hanleyi. The sequence continues at coordinate 86,512 of JAVTVY010028317.1, forward strand.
CAGTTAAATTATTGATGAACAAAAACGGTCAGTGACCGATGAAACTGCCATAAACCCTCGACAGTTCACCCAAGCATAACTATTTGTACTGGCAAGGTATATATCCGGCAGTGATGCTCCCTTCTAATGCATTAATTCACATCTTTCTTTGATGTGTCATCAACAACCCACGCAAGATCAAATCATTTTAACGGCTTCTTTCGTACGCAGGTTGTTTAATTTTTAGAGCTGGGAATACAAAAATAACAACAAACTACCTCGTCCCTTTGAGTTATTGATTTGGTTAGGTATCTCCACAGAAAGTGAGAGAGACGGCAAACGAGGACGACGGACATAATGAATGTGAATATTGATAAAGCAGGGATTTTTCTATGCTATTAATCAAAGTAATCATGAAGGATTGAATAATTAAACAACACAGCAAATCCTGGTCACTGGAAATCGTTGAGCGCTCAAATTGCCAGGAAGTTCCAAGATATATAGGAAGCAGATAAAAGTATATAACGGTAAATGCAGGCAGGGCCCAAAAAAAGGGTTTAGGAGCGCAAAACCCAGTTTCGACTCGGATCGAAAGCCAATAGAGTGAAAGTAACCGACAGATCCTTGTGGAATACAATGTAACAGCTTGCATATAAACCTTTCAACAATTTACATGAATCTATAACAGATAGTCATTGAAACATGCAGATATACGTGGAAATGACTACGGTCTACTTCCGGGCTTATTTTATTAGATGTGCTATAGATTGCATAATAGTGTAACTGATTGGTTGAAATACTGGTATACCAGTTATAAAATCATACCGTATCAAGCAAATAGGAAGGATTTTCAAATGAGAGGTTATTGAATATGAGATGCATCATATGAGCTTAAATGATTAATGCCAGATGCGATATCTAACTGGAGTCGACAAGAGGAAACATGTTTTGTCTGTGGAGATTGCGAGCATGACAGTGAGGTATAATCTTTAGGGTAATCTAAAAACTTCCACTTGTAATATGTGGAGCACATAAGCGCATTTGTCACTGAAGTGGAATTGTTTCTTAGAATTTCGTAAATTACTTATGAATTTCCTCTTGACTGGCATATTGCCCAGCTCGGATATTTTGTTGACGGAGAACCATAGTTGCCTGATGGTTGCTGGGTATTTTATAAAAGTGTTAAGGATACATGAATAGTTTGGTGTAATCGTCCATCAAATGTGGCGTGGAAGAGTTTAATCACATAATATACACAGGTTTACACAACCCAGACACTTGGTACATCTGTGTGCGTTTTAACATCTACCTAATCATTTACTTGGCTCAGACAAAAATTAGTTAAATTTGATTCATCACCTCATATGTTGGTGGATGTATGCGTACACTGTGGAGAAGTAATTTCCATATAACCTCTATAATGGAGTTTTCATTCATATAATGATATATGAAATTCATTAACCAGCGTTAGGCTTTCATCCCATTAGCTCGTATTTTGAAATGTCAGGTTGCAAGAGTGGATTGAGTATGAGTACTCTCGGAGTCTCATATATAATTGAGATCGAAAAGAACAGTTTCCGGTCAATTTAATAACATATCAATTTGAATTATACTACTACAGCTGAATTAATTTGGGGTATAACTAGTCGCCATCAGACGTGAGGGGAAACAATTACAAGCGTCTAGTCCGTCATTCATAATCCAGCCGTCGTCCATTAGAGAATATCCCCGTCCATAATCCAAAGACCTGTCAAAAAGACAGTCATAGTATACATAAACATAGGCATAAACATAGGTCCCCGTTGTTGGAGGCCATCGCCTTCTAGTATAATGTTATTAAACGTAAAACAGGATGAAGTCCCTTGAATAAGGCTGCCGTCACCGATACAATACTTTTCATGGACAAAAGAAGCATGGGAGATAACATGTGAGAAAATGCCGTCGTACTGACAAGAATTAAACTCAATATATAAAGGCGGTCAAGAAAGGTGATGGAAGTCACACGATCTTACGGGCAAATATTTTGCATGCATTCTTCCCCGAAACATCCCATGTTATTCCCGGAACCATGGTCCATATTATAATGCTTAAGGATTTAGGCATAAGATCCGACATTCTATAGACAACCGACATCCATAAAGAAGACCCTCTTGCCAAATCGACAACGTTTCTACCGATGATTTAAAACGAATGTCCGAGCACAAGCTAGTTTCTCTGAGATAAATTGGAGCGATATGCAAGAGGTGGGACAAATTGTCGTCTGGCGACTGAAAAGCAACCATATGACTCTACAGGTAAGCATCCCTCGGTACGGTACCTAACAATTAGACCCGAGAATACGGTGGATTCTCGACTGTATAGCCTTAGTATTTCAGCCGCGCTTTTATTGCAGATGTTCATGAGGAGACTATGAGGTATCCACACGGCCCCTAGCACCGGCTTAAGCGGAATTAGATACGCAAGCTCGAGCTGTGATGAAAGACCATCTCGTTTCACAAAGATATGTAGGTAGATAGCTAGAGAGAGAGAGAGAGAGATAAAGATCCTCCTCGCCTCTTCGAGAAGAATTATCATTTGAAGTGTACAATAATTATAACATGGATTCCAGATATATCACAAACTAGAATAACAATATATTATAATAATCATGCAGTAATAAAATATATATGAATCACTTATTCCCGTCTAAATATTTTCGCTTCTATACTGGAAACATGCCACAAGATAATTTTTTACAGTATTTACACTCTTATTTCATTGTTGAGAAGCCACATCAATTTCTGAGCAAAACTCAATAATTAGAAATTAGCGTATTTCTTTGCGATTGGACCTCGAAACCTGGACCTTTTTTCAGTATATTTATCACAGTCGATCAGAAAAGGCGTTTCGATTTCAATTTTAATTGGGCAGAAAGGGCAGGTTCGGGTGGCCTCTGCTTTCTGAGTGTATATACCCATTTCTTTATATAATCTATTGTTGCTTATTCCGAAGTTGGTGAAGATACTTTGTGTCGATCATTTGCGGATTATGCATACTAGGGAAATCGCGTGCCCTTTCTATACTACTCATCGCGCACTACTCATCGCGCATGCGCAGTCGACGCATTCTACTGTATGGTGCAAGCCTGGCCCATGGAATCTCAGGAAGTGAAAACCCCAGGTCTCTCGCCCCACCCTATCCCGCGCCACCCACATCTATGCGACCCGCTGTGCAGTGGGTGCAGGCCTGGCTTATGGAATCTCAGGTAGTGAAAACCTCAGGTCTCTCGCCCCACCCTATCCCGCGCCACCCATACCTGTGCGACCCGCTGTGCAGTGGGTGCAAGCCTGGCCCATGGAATCTCAGGTAGGGAACACCCCAGGTCTCTCGCCCCACCCTATCCCGCGCCACACCTATTCGACCCGCTGCGCAGTGAGTAAAGCGGGGGAGGAGGAGGAGGAGGAGGCGGAGGAGGAGGTGGAGGAGGAGGAGGACACGCCACGGATTATACTAGGTAGATATGACTTACGACGCGAACAGCTTTGTGGACATAGGTCCGGTAAATACGAGTTCAGATATCACGGTCGATCGTTTCCTGACCATCGTCGGCTCTGAGTCCTGTGCTTATGAGTTCAGATATCATGGTCTATATTTCCCCGATTATTACCAGACTTGAATTCCTACTCTAGATTACACTGCTAAATTTTTCGTAAATTCGGAAATTCATAACAAAATGTAAGGGCTCGATGACAAGAATGTTTAGTTAGTATAATTTGTGACCTTGATTGAAATCTCCCACCTCCCGCATATGACCCTGACAGGTAAAGCGATACAACATTAGATATGCCTTACATGTAAGTACATGTAAGTACGCCCTCAGTACATGTCACTCGACAAATATATGTAGGTTTATTCTTTCGGTGGGGAATTTAAGCCGTACGACGTCGGACATTACAGGTTAGTTTTTCTAGGTTTCTTGCATTTACCAGGTTACCCCATGTTAAGGCGTTTACTCCGTCAGACGTCCATGATGCTCATCCATTAACACCAGATGAGTTGTTTGAGCTGATCTGTCATCACAGCTCCCAAGCTAGCGTATCTAATTTCGCTTAAGCCGGTGCTAGGGACCGTGTGGAGACTAGCTGCAATAACAGCGCGGCTGAGAAACTAAGGCTGCGTCCGAGAATCTACCATATTCTCGGGTCTGAATGTTAGGTGTCGGAGTCATATGGTTGCTTATTAGTCGCCAGACGTCGTCAATTTTTCCCACCTCTTGCATATCGCGCCAATGTGACACATGACGGACAATTTCGCTTTAGGATTTGTTTTTGCTTGAAAACTTCCCACTAATCACGATCAAATGGAATTTAAACGAACCACTGAACTGTGAAGGCTGGTATATTGTTAGGAAACCCTGGGTTGACAGCTTTCATTCTGGTCAGTAATTCACTTTCTTCCGTTAATGCCGCCACGCTGTGTAGGTGCTGATAGAAGAATAAACGCTCGGAGAATATAGCAATTAATTATACATTATTGCGACCTCATTGAGTAAACATTACCGAAGGTGTAATATATGTGGGAGTATGTCTGTGGTAGTGGGGGACACACGTAGATAGTGTGCTATAAACACTGGACGAACTGGATTTTTTTTAACGGATTGGCGTTGAATCCAGGGAAATAAATCGGGCAGGTGAAGGCAAGTCGCAGATTTCCATCAAAAGTCTTGTCATACACACAATGCTACTATTCCCCATCATGACCTCATTGAACGCCTTACTTCATTAATAAAATCGATATTCAATAAACTTGGTCACTTACAGGTATGTTAATGTCAGAAGCCATAAGGCTTTTTACGGGGTGATTTAGACCCGTAGGGACTAATGATCCTGTCTTATAGTGACGAAAAACTTGAGCACAGTTGGTACCGTTGCCAGGGTGACTGGTTGTTTATTTAACTGCTTTAGGCTTTGAGAGGAAGAGCAGAAGAAAAAAATTCAGAAGTTATTCAGCTATACTGCAGATAGTTTGGTCAACTATTTTGGCTAGATTTTGTTTCACCTGGTCTATATTAGTGAAGTTGAATATTTTCTGCTATTCTTATATATGTTCATATGTCAATTTCACAGAGTTTTCCTGCTTTAGAGCTTGAATACAAAATGGATATTATTCAGAGGTTGACTTAGAGAGTTTTTCTGAAAGGATATCATAAATCGCTGGTTGACAAAAACTTTATTTACTACACTTAATATATTCAGAAGAAAATAGTTTAAGGCTGACTTATCATATGTTTGCCATGTTGGCAAGATATTTTAAGCTTCCATTTTTTTCAGAAATTGTATTCACGGTATGTAACTTGGGGAGTTACACACAAACATCCCCTCCACCAGACCCTCTATACCATTTAGAGCACAGACACATGCATGACCTAGGCCAGTGGCTTGGTTCACTTTAGCTGATAGGGTCAATTGATAGGGTCAACGTCCAAGTCATCATGTTTAATTAGACGTGAGCTAGATGTACAAGTCTGCATAATATAACAACCATTGTCAGAATTTGTAACCTTCCAAACTAGGGGTGTACTGGCAGGGGGAGGTACATGTATAAAATATGATGCCATGAGAGGATGCATCCCAGCATATCTCCAGTCCATCTAACCATGAGGATTTTACATTGTATCTCGATACTCATTTTTTGTCATTTACTGCTGAAGGATATGCTTTCTATAATCTGAAAAAAGTAAAATATTTTACAAATATTGGTAACATGCAGAGAAGACATTATTTATCCTTTTATCGGGTTGGTTTCATTATAAATGTCTGTCCCATCGGTCACAAGTTATTTTTTTTAATATATATATGTGTAGAATTACACTAATTCATTAGAGATCCTTGTTGAGAGAAATGTGTGAGACTACAAATTGTATGGTTCTTCGCTATGGGACTGAACATCAAAGAGTTAGTGGAATTATTCCAACAGCCTATTTTACATTTAAATAGCCCCGTTTCAGTGCCTAAGGCTCTAGTTTTAGTTATACTTCACGTATAGGATATTATTATTCCATATAGGATATTTTGAATTTTTTATGAACAACATCCATGTCAAAATCGGCAATACCATATACAAACGACGTATAGATATCCCCATTGATTACAAATTGTGCAACACGTTTGGCAGACCTATATCTGTTCTCGTATGAATACGCCTATATGCAGAAATTGTCAAAAGATAATCATTCCAAAGACCGTTCCTTCTCATTTATCAAGATTCAAGAAATTTTTATTAGTTTCGGTTATCAGATTGTTCACATGAGAAACATTAGCTCTAGGTGAGCTATTTTACCGACAAAACAAAGAAAACCTGGTATAACAAGGAAAATAAGAGCAAGTGAAAATATGAGTAAAAAGGTATCAAAATTTCTAAAATAATTATATACATGAGGTGGGTTATATACCAAGCCGCAGTTAACATTTTAAATAATATTATTAAATGCGATTTAAAATAAGTAGATAAAGTACGTAAGAACGATAAACATGTATTGAGAATTTACAAGCAGTTAAGATTCTGATTATAGTTTAAAACTAGATAAATGCTTGTATACATGTTACGAAGTTAGAAGCATGTAAGAATTAAGTGTACATGTAAATTAAGAAGCAGTACTCCTACACATGGCAAATTTGCAGTTTGGATCACACCAGCTTCTTTGCAGTCCGTGGAAGACTTTGAAGTTCTCAATCTTCCTGAATTCGTTTGAGAGGCCTGAAATCTAAAAGACGTGTTACCGTAGAACATGTAGGACAATTTCTGATTTAACCCAATCCGGCCTGGGTTTTTGGGTCCTGTCCTGGCCTGGGGAGGAGTCATTTCGCCCCCACCCCTTCCCTTAAACCATGTTCTTACCCCGTGAGCTATGAGACTGGAACTTACCACCGTTGGATCAAGCTCTACCAGAAAATGTTAGAAATTCAAGATTCTTTTTTTGTTCGATTTTTTGGTCAGAATTTTCGATTTTCTATTTAGTGATTTATTCGGAAAAAGTGCATGATAAATAATCTGATGTGTAATAAAATAGTTTTTCCCAAACTTTTCCTCACAGAGTAGCAGGGATTTTGAATACAAATGACGAAAACATCATTTTTCAGGTACCCTACATGGCCGCCATTTCGAATTTACCCATGATCCCCTCCCCAGGGTGTTATGCAAATAGGCTAAAAATGGCCCCAATATGATAAACTACAAAGGCGTGGAGTGTCAGCTCTCCATTTTTTGTCGCCCCCCCCCCCACAGGCCTGGTAGGGTTAAGAGATAAGAGCAATTCCGTTTCTGTATCCAGTCATTAAGATATTTTGGTGAATTACCGCGTACCAGTTTACAAAGTTCAGTTGCTACCGACTTAAGTCTACTTAATTCTAAGGAGGAAAGTTTTGATATGTGCGGTAAGTCAACATAGCTACCTTTCCAGTCGCCATAAACAAAACGTAGTGCGCTATGCTGAACTTTTTCATTTTTACATTACACTGTTTACTGCCGAAGTGCCAGAACAAAGGACAATAATTCAAATTCGACCGAATAAACATTTGTAAATGGGAGCTTAGTATTGGTGAATAACATGTGACTATATGCCTGGCGAGAACATTTCGTTGCTGACGGGCATTCTTACACAGGTTAGATACATGGGAGTCGAACTTAAGGAGAGAGCAAAATCTGCGCCCAACAACTTTGCACTCTCTTGGTCCCTAATTATCTCCCCTTTAATATTCAGTAAATCACACATCAATTTCAGTGAATTTTGAATTGCAATTTATCAGGATGAGCCGGCATGCCATTTACATGAAACCAATCAAACAAAATTTCACTGTCATCTTGACTATCTCTTTCCATAATAGTGAGATTCTTATGCGACCATGATATAGTATTGACGTCAGCGTGATTATATAATGCAGATTATTTAATAAAGCTAAAAATGGCATTTAAAAATATGTTGAATAAAACAGGGCATAAAATAGACATTTCAGGCACTCTCTTTACGACCCGTAACCATTGAATGCAAGTACAGCGAAGTTTAACACATTGTTTACGGTCGCTTGAATAGTTACTCATAAGTAAACAGGCCTCAGATAAATTATATGCTCTCAACTTTCCTAAAATAAGACTATACGTGGTAGGCAAACAAACGCCTTAGATAAGGCCATAATTACAGCACCAACATAATGGTCATTATCTACTGTCATACTGTGGACTAGTTTATTGACATCTATAACCACCCCTAAAAGCCGATAAAAAGTCATGAAAGACAGTTTAGAAATGAGCACTAAGTTTTTCAAATATTTTGGAGACATATAGAAGAACACTTACAGGTATAAAAATTGTTTTATCCATGATACATGATTTCTTAAAAAGAGGAATGACCTGTTACAGAGACAACTATCACGAATACATCTGTTGAAAAAGTCACACAGGGGAAACTGTAAATCCGAGGATGAGTCTGTGGGGAACCGAGTCGACACCAGTAGCTTTTTTTTTCTCCGAAAAAACGATCTCACAGGACGATAGAAAACCATGAATACATTTGTGAGATGAATTACATAGATCGGCCATTTAAGTGAATATTTTATCTTCTGGGCCCTGAAGGATTTCTGAGTAGTAATCTTTAGCAATAATACCACCATTGAATTCTTCGACGCCCCCTTCATTATCTGCCATCCTGAGAGGCCAAAACACATATAATCCATCATCCTCTCGATAGGTCTGGACTACTGCTCTGAGTCAATCAGATGTGAATGTGAATACACATATTAATCATCCACATTGCCAGGTAAGAGTATTTAGTTCCTGGTGTTTGTGTCTGGCTGGATAAATTCATGCTATTTCGTCGTTTGGCAAACTTTCTCACACGAGAATTCAGTTTTGATACATCTTAAACAGACATCGGAAGTCCATTTCACCAAATTCTTCATCGACTTACCCTCCACTGGATGTACATTGGGAGGTTTATTCAACAAACACAAACTGTTATCACTTTACAAGCGTCTGGTCCGTCATTCAGTATTCATCCGTCATCCATTAAAGAATCTCCCCGATCATATTTCACATGACAGCATTAGCACCAATTAAAAAATACATTCATAGTATACATAAACATAGGTCAGAACAGTTTTCAAAGACGCCGGCACATATCATATCGATATACCAAACTCCATCCTTACAAAACTAGATTTTTAACTGTTGAACAATAAAACAACTGTATCCACTCTGTTAAAAATGGTCCCCCATAAAGTGAACTCGTTTTGGGAGAAATTATGGTGCCATTTCGAAATGTCGACCAGCTGTATTTACGATCTCTGGGCTTTGAATACTGCCTATACAAGCGACGCTGTGAAGGACATTGATGCAGCCACCGATATTTCCGATGAAACATCACATTTGAATTTATGCCTTTAATATACATTGTTAACAAATTGCCCGTACATTTTACGGTAATCTACTGGCAGCTGGAGTTGCCAACAATCTACCGTAAGGTTAACGGTTGACCGTAAAAGTTGTTGTACGATCACCGTAAAAAATACGGTAGAATACCGTAAATTATTGGTTACAGTATTTTGTGATATCATATTGTTTACTGTATGGATCTTTATTTCAGTAAGGAAAGTGATGTATCTTCTCTAATATAAGTTCCTGATAAGCATCGTTTCATATCACAGGGATGTAGCATGGTCTGCAACATCGCAGTATCATTCAGCATTACATATCACTTTTATCTCCCTTGCCGTTGTTGTACGCAACTGACTTAGTGGCTGGGGCACACAAATTGAATTTTCTGTTTCACGGCGATCACGTCTTCCCTCCTGAGTATCCTCCCAACGTTTTGCAGTTATTATGCGCCACATGGGTCAAAGTGTTTGTCTAGACTATGATGGCTTTGATAAAAACTATATCTTGTCTGCCGGTGTTGAGATGGTACAAAACGAATGTAGATATAGCCCGAACAAGTCTGTCCAAGGTTAGCGACGTGGCTGGACTCAAACAAAGGCAGTTAATTTTGCGCGGAGAGAAAGTCATCACGTGATGCAAGGATAATAGGTCATGTGTTCACCTCCCATATGTGACCTTATTCCTACGGTACGGTATTCTACCATATTTTGACTGTACATAACAGCATTTTGCCGTATTTCTGAACATGCGGTAGATTATCGTTAAATGTACGGTAATATACCGTATTTCTGAAGATAGGGTAGATTACCGTCAATTTTACGGTAATATACCGTATATTTTACGGTACTTGGTTACAGTGTAAAAGAAAGGAGCTTACTCAACTCAACTCTACGCCTAGTCCGTCATTCAAGCCATCGTCTATAGAAGAATGTTCGCGTTCATAATCCAAAGACCTACTTCATTCAACACCATTAGCACCAATTTTTTTAAAAAAACACTGATAGTATACATACATATAGGCTAGTTCCCTGCACCTAGAGAAGCGGTCAACTGTTTTCAAAGATGCCGGCAACACATCATCAGAAGGACCTGTATTTGGCGTAAACATATCGGCTGATAGAATCTTCTGGATCCTGTGAAAAATGTCACCATTTAAATCAATGCCTAAATCAATGGACATTACTGCAGAAGCTTGCTAAACATGACCAAACGCCTCCATTCTTATTTTTTTTTTCAAATGCTGTGATACATATCTCACAGTGACGGCGGAATAACATCAAGCCTACAAGATGTCTTGCACTAGGTTTCCTGACTTAATTCCGCTCCATGCGGAGCTAAGAGTCGTTCGAACGCCATATTTGTTACATATTTACGGTTTCAAATGAACAGCCACATTACAATCGTGACTGAGATACATTATACTCTAGAAAACGATTTGGATTTTTTTTTGGATAAAAGATTACGTGTCATTGATCAGAATTTTACGTAAACATCATCATGATGTCTTCATGTCATCGGTAACTGTTCAAGCATCTCAAACATTTTTAGATAGATATTTTTTTATTTCTCCAATAATGTCACCCCCTCCATCAGAATAATCAGTTAAGGTATGCAATAGTAATCACATCGATTCCACAAATATCACAAACAAGATCCACTGTATATTATAATAGGCATGCAGTAATATAATATATATGTATCACTTATTCTCGACTAAATATACTGGGAACAGGCTGCAAGATAATTATCTACATTATTTACAACACTTCTACTCTCTCATTCCTGAGAAACCACAACAATATCTCTGCAGAACTCAATAATTTGAAAGTAGTGCATTTCTTTAGGGTTGGGCCTAGAAACCTGGACCTTTGTTTGGCATATTTAACCCAATCGATTAGAAAATATGTTTCGTTTTAAATTTTAGTTGGGCAGAAAGGACATGTTCGAGTGGCCTCTGCTTTCTGCCCATTTTTCTATGTAATCCATTATTATTTATTCTGAATTTGGTTAATATATTATTCTTTGTTTTTGTCTTATTTGTCGATTGTGCATAAATGACTTTCGACGCGAACAGTTTTGTTATCCTATAAATAAGAGTTCAGATATGGTCGATCGTTTCCAGACTATCGCCGGATATGAACCACCCCTACTCTAGATTGCACAACTATAGTGTTTGTTAATTCGTTAGAATACGTTAATTCTGGTCGACATCATTGAAAACTGTTGACCACTTGTCTCGTGTAGGAAACTAGCCTATGTTTATGTATACTATGATTTTTTTTTAATTTGATGCTAATGCTGTTATATGGTATATAAAATAGGACTGTGGATTATGGACGCGGAGATCCTTTAATGGACGACGGCTGAATATGAATGACGGACTAGACGCTTGTAATTCGGAAATTCACAACAAAATGTACTGGTTCAATCACAAGGGTGAGTAGTTAATATAATGTTTGACCGTGATTGAAATCTCCCACCTCCCGGGTATGAGCATGACAGGTAAAGCGATACAACATTAGATATGCCTTTGACACATGACGGACAATTTCACCTGAAGAATTGTTTTTGCTTGAGAACATCCTACTAATCACGATCAAATGGAATTTAAACAAACCGCTACGGACGCTTGTATATTATTAGGAAGCCTTGAGGTGACAGCTTCTTTTCTGACAATTAATTGACTTTCTCCAGTTAATGCCGCCACGCTGTTTAGGCGCTGATAGAAGAATAAACACTACCGAGAATATGGCAATTAATTAAACATTATCGCGGTCTCAATGAGTAAACATTGCCGAATGTATACTTTACAGGTGGGAATGTGTATCTGGAGGAGGTATTGCAAATATGGATGCCTGGGCTATATATACATTGGGTATCAATATGGATTGACCTTGAATCTTGGCAAACAAAAATCGGACAACTAAAGGCGAGTCCCAAATTTGTGCCTGAAATCTTGTCATTTATACAATATTGGTAATTCGGCACGAAGGAGTTTCAATAATTGCTATGACTCGATGGCAATTACTAATATTTTCCCTTTTTGTGTCGTTTCTTCTATCTAATGGTCATATAGTTCATCACTTTCCATCAGATGACTTGACAGTGCTATTCCATCTCTTGGATATTTGTATCTAATACTGCTCAAGCCCGTGATGGGGGACGTTTGGTCATGTCGATTTTGAACTGTCATCACAGCTCCCGAGCTAGCGTATCTAATTCCGCTTAAGCCGCGGTGCTAGGGGCCGTGTAGATACTTCATAGTTTTCACATGAACATGACCATCTGCAATAAAAGCGCGGCTGAGATACCAAGGCTACGTCCGAGATTCCTCCGTATTCTCGAGTCTGAATGTTGGGTGTCGCCAATTCGTTCCTGTAGAGTCAAATGGTTGTTTTTTAGTCGCCGGACGTCGTCAATTTTTCCCACCTCTTGCATATCGCTCCAATTCAAGCTGATCACTTGAACAGCTAAAATAAAAGCGTGTGACTGAGTCACAAATTATGACATTGATCATTCTTGTGATGTTTTTAGATTTGTAGTTCGAGTATTGGCCTGTGGGATCATATGACTTCTTTTCAGTAAGCCGGTATTTTTTTCCATCGCCTTTATATTTTGCGTTTAATCGAAGCGATGATATAGAACACAGTGGACATTCACTTGGATTGAAAGACATTTGGAGACATCTTAAAGTGATCGTAAACCCTCAAGTAAAGTTTCCATCAAGTGAAAGACCATTGCAAACAGTGTGGGAAAATATTTATTTTAATTTTTTACGATTTTATTACACAGAGTAAACTGCAATTAAAGCATGGTATTCTATGGTGGTCTGTTGAAATCATATTTAGGTCCAGTGACGTCACACTGCCTTAAAACATCTATTTCAAACTTTGTATGCACTTTTCAATGCTTGATTCAAGCTTAAGGTGTGTATACTTTGAGTTTCGACACAGAATCACTGTTCCAATGTGCATGTTTCACCAAAATCTGGGAGATGGTGACTTATGAGTGTCAAGTCAATGTGAATCTTGCATTTAATTTCCCTGATTTTGGAACATGCACATTGGAACAGTGAGTCTGTGTTGAAACTCAAAGTATACATACTTTAAGCTTGACTCAAGCATTGGAAAGTGCATACAGAGTTTGAAATATATGTATTAAGGCAGTGTGACGTCACTGGACCTAAATATGATTGCAACAGACCACCATAGAATACCATGTTTTAATTGCAGTTTACTCTGTGTAATAAAATCGAAAAAATTAAAATAAATATTTTCCCACACTGTTTGCAATGGTCTTTCATTTGATGGAAACTTTACTTCAAGGTTTACGATCACTTTAAGCAAGCCGATATACAGTCGGACGTTTCCGAATTAACAATGGCAGCCCCATTAATATAAATCCAAAATATATATCCACAAGCAAAAGCTATATCTACCTAATATCGTCAGGTAATCTTCATCGAGTAGTTTAAGACGAGGAACGAGGTAGATCCAAGCGGCGTTGGATGGAATCGAAAACCTTTTGGCAAGCTTTATCAAGTGAAACTAGAAGTACGCGAAGCGCCAATCTGAGTAAAATTAGATTTTATAGCTGTGACCATAACATCACGGTTTTACCGATATCAATGCTCTGATATCTTGAAAACATTACCTGCATGTTAGCGGATTCTCTTATCTGGTGTCTAACACTATAGAAACTTGTCTCGACCAAATGTGATACCGTTTCTCTTCAGTGTACGGTTATGTCATAGGTGTATAAATATGTCGCTGTCTATATTCGAAGTTTCAAAGAGAGGTGCCCGTGTATTACAATTTCAGAATTCATTTGATTGGCTACTCGAAGGAACTGTACATTTTCCGTTTGAAAACAGCGCAGCCATCGTTTGCCTTTGCAGATCAAAGACGGTCCTCGCCATACGATGATGTTCACCTTTTAACTTGATTCGCATGCCTTTCCGGTTTGAGGAACTTACTATATTCAGTAGGACAAGGTAAATAATGGAACATTTGTGTAGTGCTGATATATGTATGTATCATAACAACAACCACATAAAACTATTGATCTGTATATGAAATAGTTTGGTCGATTCATATGACGCATGTTGGCTGCAACATCAGTCTGCAATACTCTTTCCTTCCTGTCAGCCATTAATCAATTCAATATTTTTAGTCCAGAAACTGTAGGCATTCATTCATATATAACCCTGAGGTTCAAATAAGACTACACTTAAAGTAAACGGTCACAAATGGAGATACCAAACATAACAATATATACTCACACACAAAAAAATATATATATATACTCAATTTCTTTAAATGCTGTTGTATAGATGAAAACATTACTAAATATTGACTAGAGACAAAATAATAATTATGAACACACCATATGGTGTATCATCTAGTAAATATTTCATAACTATTATACAGGCCTATTACTACTTGTGCAAACCGCGTGTACTAGTCTATTCTAATTAAGTACTATCGATGAGATTCGTTTATATTAATATTTACATTTAATCTATAAATGCTTGCATATTTAATCCAGTGTCTCCTAATCCTAGACAGAAATATCTGACTGGTTTTAAAAGGCTTGAACAATACCATTATCATGGCAGTCTAAACGACTCATGAAGCAAAATGCAGGATTGCGAGTGATTGAGGCACAGTTACGTACATCACGATTTACTGAATTCTGATTTACTGCTATCTCGATCAAGATTATATCCACGTCCCATTGTCAGGGCAATGAAGCCGAGGAAAGGGACAGAGAGTCGAACGAATAGAACCTGTCAATACCATACCGGGTACATACGTGTTTCCGATTCATATAGTGTAAGCTCTTCATCCAAAAATGTGTTAGTGCAAAGCGTATCGAAAACAGGATCTGAAAATAGATGACCTGTCCATGTATTAAATAGCGAACAAATCCAGCTGTCAATCTGTTCAAATTGTTAAATATAACACGGTTGACAGACGGGTGGAATTATTTGTCTAATTGAGCTGTATCCTTCATCGGCTGATTGGGGCTATATCGATTGCTCAGTGTTGTATCATATGATTGGTCTAGCCCCTGCTGTGTAGTATCAGAACTTCCGGTCAGGACCTCGTCCTTCTAATTAACCACATGTCAAAACTAATCAAACTTTAAATCAAAGGAGCATATTTTAGGACAGCTGATTAACCGACCACCAAAGCACTACTTCCATATTTAGGTTTAGGTTTAGGTTCTTATTGGAATCCATGGTCAATCACAATAGGACTGTTTTACAATGGAGCCGTCAACAAATAAAATGGATTAAAATAACATATTAATATAAATACGAATATAACAAGAATAAGACATACAATGATACATATTAAGAAGACACACCACATCATGAGACAATAATACCACACTTAAAACATATGGCTGTAGTCGCAACAATACACGTATAAAGCGCTACATAAACAAAGGGACGCTGGATAAAACATATCTACTACATTTGCGTTTGAAGCATTGGAATGTTCCTGAATTTTGGATGTCGAGTGGCAGGTCATTCCATGCCCTTGTACCATTATATTTAAAAGAATTATGGTGTAGTGGTGAAGAAAAACCACCTATACAGGTACCTGGACCATCCTATTGCGCTACAATTGTATGAATTGCATATATTTCATGTTTGTTTAAAGAGAATACACGCCAAATGTCAGAAATGTACTATAGAAACACCAGGGTTAATATTCGATAGGCCATCAGCGTCCATAAATAATTTGCTCTTCTATAGTGGGAAACCACCAATAGCACTAAAACCCAAGTAGGGGTAAATCGTTCATTGTGATGCTCACCAAGCGATATTATAGTGGCGTATCGCTAAGGTCGTGATGCTCACCAAACCCATATTGTATTGGCGCATAGCTAATCCATATACTTCTACTTACAAGTTTCTTTAAGAAACGCTAGTTTTGAAAACGTATGTGATAAGAACACCCAAGAGTCTGATTTGACTTTCAGTATCTACAGTATACCGTATTCAAGTGTATCGATATTCGTGTTCATTGATTATGTTCCATCCCATACTTTAATGTATGCGATACATATCGCATGCTGATAGCAAAATACGAACGTAGCGTGCAAGATCTATGGCGCTACGTTTCGTAGCTTGTGTCTAATTCCGCTTAACCCGGGGCTAGGGGCCGTATGAACCCATGTACTTCAAGATCCTCATGGTACTCATATGAACAGTCACAATCAAAGCGTTCGATCCCAGGCCGGGTCATACCTAAGACTTAAAAAATGGAACTTGTTGCTCCCTCGCTTAAGCTCAGCATTAAGAGGATAGAACAAGGACTGGTTCGCTCGGTGTCATTATAATGTGACTGAGTGGGGTGTCATGTCTGCCTACGGCATGATATTTCAGTGAGACAGCACTATAAAATGGCAGCATTAGATCTGCTCTGTTACAAGTAGGTACCCCTGCCTCTCCCCCTCCCCTCCTTTCCCTTCCCCGTCGTGATATAGCTGAAAAAATGTTGAAAGCGACGTTAAAACCCTATTCTCTCACTCACTCACAATCAAAGCGTGACTGAGATACATCATTCTTTAGATGACGACTTTACAACGAATAGTATGGATTAAGAATACTGATCAACGATACGGATTTGATATTTTGGGAACATCATGATGTCTTGCCGGCATCATTGAAAAAAGTTGACCGCTTCTCTCTTGCAGGAAACAAGCCTATATGTTTATGTGTACTATGATTGTCTTTTTCAATTTGGTGCTAATACTGTTATGTGGAATATGGAATAGGTCTTTGGATTATGGACGCGGCTATTCTCTAATGGACGACGGCTGAATTATGAATGACGGACTAGACGCTTGTAATTAATACCGTTTATCTCTCTAAACATTGGTATAGTTCAGTTTGACACAGATACCCATTTCATTCGAAACCTATATCAGACTGAAAAACTATGGTGTCCGATATTCATCATTAGCAGTCGATGAATAAACACACAGTCTTAATAAAATTGGATATGCCCCCAAAATCACATCGCATGGTTACATGGAACTTTATCGAACAATGATGATCTGGAGCAGAAGGTAATTAGCTTAAAAATGAAATGTATACTCCTGTCAGAGTTAGATTCCTCACAAATGTCCGTTATTACGCCTCGTTTACCCTTATTGGTGAAGTCTTGGGTCGCAATTTGGATAGCACATTCAACGAGGTTGGATTCTTTTAAGCACTTTTGTCCATTGCAGCATTGCTTTCTCCCAGAATAGTAGTCGTGTAATTGTCCCCGAATTACGTCACGAGCAAATTAGGCACAGCTGTGGAAAACGCCACCTAACTGGGAACACTTCAGCAATTATTCCATGTAATGGAGCGAGTACAGCTTGCCAATAGTACTCTTCCAGTTGATAACATATATTATATATGCCGTTGATACTTTCATATTGACTGAACTATCCTTTTCATTTTTGGTCAATATAGAAGGAATCCGATCTCTATTGCACATTTTCAAACGCACGGATGAGCCGAGATTCAGTGAAGGTAACGAGACATTGGATGTAATTGGCTTTATAAAAAACACTTGCAGCTAACGTTATGGGCAATCCTAGTCAACAAAGCTTAATTCTGTATCGAGTTGTTCATTTTGCAATGATTCTTGTGGCGAAGCTGCCAGACAAGCAACTGGAATATACAATGCAAAGCATTACTGCTCCGATCGCTAAAATAACACCATACCAGATGGTCTGTTGTAACATTTCGTGTAACATGCATGCACACTCACATGCCCATAGAGGGAAGCATTTAACTGAATGATTGTTATGTTTTGCTTCATACAATATCGAGAAGCAAAGGTATAAGTTCCATGGTTAACGACTCTGCTAATCCGACTCTACTGCCTTTCACCAAGAAATTCATTGTAATGGACAAAAGCAGAGCACAGCTGAAAAATTCTTTGTTCCCATGGACTGACACTACACAAAAAGGCGGATTTCACGTACTGGGGAAATGTATTGCTTATTAATGGGAGAGGCCACTGTTTGCACTTCTTTACATAGATGCCCTCTAGTTCGGATGTTTGTATTTCATAGCTTATGACCCGTACATTGCAGCTTGGAGAGGCCAAGATGACAAATACATTTACGGGATATATATTATAGATATGGCATCCTATATTTCATATACCCAAAATAGTATAGTCACAGGTATGGAATATTTAGTATCAAATTATATTCCATACAGCAGGAAATGTAAAATAACCAATTATGGCAAGACTGCCTAAAATTTAATCAAATAAAACTCTTTGACTACATTCGAGAGGTATGACAAAGTATTTGTATATATGAATATTTATTTAAATTTAACCTATCACTGAAATGCAATGTCGAAGTTCCATCAACCGGCTTCCCCCAAGAGATACGTCTCATACTCGTTCATTATGCTTTTAAACGTCATAAGAAGGTAATTCTTTTATATGGCAAATATTAAGATTTGACATCATAAAGAGGTAATTCTGATACCCGAAAAATATTAAGATTTCATCTAATTTTATCAAGACTGTAAAGAAAACCAAACGAAGCATTATAAGTTATTTCATCGTCTGGTAAATATATGCATATTTCGATGAGAGCAAATATTCAGTTTATCCCTTTCACTGATGGTTATACGGGTATGCCATTTCGTTTTATATGATCAGCAAATATATGGCAGAACTGAGCTTTTGCAATCAGTTTGGTAAATACTGCAAATATATGCAAATGTTAAGGAATGAGTGCGCTGTAAATATATTGCAAATATTTTCATTTACCAACAGTTTAATATCCTTTAAATGTTGTCAATAGTAACATTTCATTTTGCAAATAATGCAAATATGAAAATGTGATATGGTTTCATTGTGTGTAGGGTATATAATTTTTATTTTGATCATTCAACACGCTCTCGTGGATAATATGAGTATGTTATACGTGGCATAACACGACAAGTGCAAGGGAAACTGTGTGGGGTTTCTTTGCTTATTTCATACAATGTCAACTACAATGGATTGGTTAGAAAGCTCTTCTTCTTGGCGATGTCCACTTCGTCGTTCAGGAATCAGGAGTCACCCTGTAGCATAAGATGGAAACGAGGAATCCATGTAATATATAGGACATCGTAACTCTTCCCAATACAACGTATAAAATAAGCTACGTGATTCACCGGTAATACACATAGAAATATTACACAATTCAATGTAATATAATTTACAGAAAAATGAAACAGAAGTAAAACTTCAAACCGTCCTGTCTCAAATTTGTCACAAATGCGGCCTTAATTTACTATCCAAATCCGAGTACCCTACACTCTGGGTAGCGAAGAAATTGAATACACATGTTTAACTTCTCCTTGCTGAAATTTACACAAGATACATATAGGTGCACGATAGTTCCGTTCGATTATTTCTGAAAAAATCCAACAGCATGCCGTTTCCTCACTCCAACATGTCGAAACGCGAGTATTTTTTCTTGCGTGTACTTCTCCCACAAGCAAAGTTAGTGAACTGATTCTAGCTGTACACTGTATTCATGGTTATAACGCATGCAGCACTTTTGCCTTGGCGAAACATATGTACGTTGTGATTGGTTGATCTTTATGTTAGCCTGATAAGCGTAATATGTTTAGAATTCTGATTGACAGACAGGTCGGGCCTGCAGACAACCGGCGACTTTTACAGACATTAATCCCTAATACAACCGTCTACCCAAGAAGACGAAGGCCCGGCTTATCGGCATGGTGAAACAAGTTATGCAAGTTTATCTATGGTGGTCAAAAGCAATTAAATCCGAATGTGCAAAGTCTCCAATTTCCAACAATGCCCAGTTGTCTGTATCTTTATATCAGCGATGATGAAGTGGAACAATAGAATGAAGTAGCTCCTACAAGAGATTGTCTAGACAGTGATATTCCTGAAATATCCGGATAAGAGAATTTCGGGTGCATTCAATTTTAAACCAGAGACCGCATAATCAGTCTCTGGTACCAGGTATAAATTTAACAAAATATGCAAGATTTATCGTTCAAAGAATTGAGCCTAAAGCATATTTTTGTCAACTTTTGAAAGCATGTCGTATATCGTTAGTACATTCCACGTTGAAGAATGGGAAGAAACGTTATTCTGGTGAAGCCGACAAAGGACCTGCACGCCCATGGCGTCAGTAGTATACAAAGCGTAAATCTCTGAGGATTTGTGGAGGACGGAATGTGGAAAAAGAAATGTGGGTTGTAAATAAGGATTGTTTGACGTCCCACCAGGAGCTTCAATATGACCCTCCGCCCTTATGGGGTAGTGTAAACGCAGGAATATCACTGTCTAGACTGCGCATGTGCAGTCCACACGCCAAATTCCTCCTTTAGATGACACCCCTTTAGTATGAAAAAATCTCCATATATTAGATCGAGTCTATTTTTCTAATATCTGATGTTAGTTTATTGGTAAATTTATAATATAGAAAACCGCTTTTTCTAACCCCAATAGGGTTGACTGTGGCAATTGAATGCAAATGTGCATGGTGTATATCCACACGGCTTTAACTAGCCTGTCGGCCCGCCTCAGGTGAACTGGACATCTGGCTATGCTCTATCAGTCAGTGATAGTCGTACAGTGCTATGACAATTATTAACAAAACAATGCAGAATATGAAATATGTCTATTTTTTACTTGTATGTCTCGGTAAATGGTTCTCAGTGGCAGTCTGTTTTGAGTATAGACCCGAACGTTGTATTTCACTGAACATTGTGTTTATCGTCAAATTTCAATCGCCGTTTTGGGGCACCGATTTTGTGTAAAATTGGTGTCTAATCAAACGTTTTCTGTGAACTCAGGAAATTATCTTAGCTCAATTAAGAATACACAAAATATCGAAATGGACCTGGCGCGGTTCATTGAGATTTTGGCCACCATCTCACAGTGAAACATATACTTATTGACTGTATAGATTTTAAGATTTTAAGAGATTCTTTTTGTCGAGTAGTTATTTCAGATGATCTTTTTAGTCGAGTGAGAGAAGACTGTATCTTAGTTTATTTGAGAGAAATCAGTTTGTGGCATTAGTTTTAATGCATGTGCATGTCTTTTGGTGTGTTGTGTTGATTACTTATGGTTTGCTGGGTTGTTGACTTGCTTTTGTTAGAATTCATAGAATTTTGTTTAATCGTCGCTATATAGCTGAAATATTGCCGGACGCGACATTAAACTTAGTTTATTCTCTCTTTCTCTCTCCTTGGCACCATGAGGTGCGCTTTGAAGTGCCAAAATGAAATATCACCTACGAAAGAAAGTTTCAGTTAGCCGGAGGATGGCAAAATAAGGAGTCGAAATATCGAGTCAAAATGAGCCACACGCTTTTCAAAGCTATTGAAGGATATCATGTCTTATGGTCTGAGTAATTTCCCCTCTCTGGGTCTTAGGGTGTTTGAATAACAGCATCTTGAAGTAGTGGATTTGTGCAAAATCGCCGATTTCGAACTGAAAACAGCACATTTTCTCTCCGTGAACACACCAGGCCAGTCTAGAACCAATAACTTTACCCCGAAATATTGGTCGTGTTAGTAGTCAGTTGTTGCCCAAAATATTGCGTATTACACATTATATTATTCCCTCCATCACCTCACACCCAACCTTGACAAGCCGCGTTGAGTGTTACAATTCTTGTTTGCTGTTTTCCGCGGTGTTCGCTCTTGTCCAGTCAGAAGCCGCACAAAAAGAGACTACCGTTAGGTAGCGTCAATCTTCGGCCATGTTCGCTCTTGTTCGTATTCAAATGCCACCCAACTGTTCTGGTAATCTATGAGACCATTTGCTGTCCAAGCCACTCCAATCGTAGTCTACTCTACGTTCGCTTCAATGCGGCATCCGACAAGGTCAATTCAGAGCAAAGATGTTCCATAGAGATCGATCTAAAAGTTCCTTTTTTCTATTACTGCGCATGCACACAATGGCGTCACTTCCAGTCCAAACCACCCCAACCGTAGTCGACTCGCCGAGATCAACGGTTTCAAACTTTACCGGGAAATCCCCCGCCAGTCAAGTTACCTGAATTGACCACAGGACTATTCTGTGAAGTCATGTGACGCAGTCAGTATGTCGGCACCTCTTCCCACTTCCCTTATATGTGTTGTAATTTCCAAGTTGCTATATCCACCACTTTATCCCTCCTCACCGCGTCCCGACAGGTGTATAGACTACACGGCCCACAATCCACACCGAAAATGCGCTTTCTCTCTTACTCTCCAAATGCGCATTCGCGTATCACTGAACCTACAGTGGTCAGTGCCCTGTAGAAAACGTCTTATTCGTCTTATTCCGAATGGACATCCAGGTTTTTCCTGTATCATTCAGAGTTCTCTCCAGTGGTCAGGACCCTGTAGAAAACGCTAGTTCTGTCACCCCCACGTCTTATTCCGAATGGGCATCCAGGTTTTTCCTGTATCATTCAGAGTTCTCTCCATTCGCCCAAAGATGGAGCCACCGCTTGGTTAAACGTGTGCACCCTTACTCCCCTACCACACTATCTTATGGCGCATGCCTAGGTCCCAGGAGTCTCGTTGCATGGGTGAAATCTGCAAGTTTCTCACCCCTTTCGTTTTCCGTAAATCGTCCTACTTTCTCTTGGCATGCTCAATCCATTGCGCATGTGCAGGGTCAAAGATCAACACCGGTCACGCTATCCAAAGGTCAATGGACGCCTAGATCTTCTTTCTCTACTACTTAGAATTATATTTCTCAAGGAATAATCCCTCTTTTGGGGAAATGAAACAACGCATCATTCAGCATAAGTGGCAACCAATCTTGTGCGACACATGTGAAAACTATTCAGATGGAAGCAAGAAGGTTAGTTACTATCAAAGTGAGAACGTGTATTGATAATTATTGAAACACTGGTGATATCAATGCTAATTCTGATCAATATACCCCAATTGATTTTTAATTTTGCTCTATTATGCAGATTTACACAATAGTACATAAAAAACACCGGCGCCTGTCTATATCAACAAGGTTTGCGTGCTATTGTACCTGGAAGAGTTTGATGAATTTACTTGAGAGCATTTTCGAGAATCCCGCAGTGCGTCAGATATCTGTGTGCATTCCGATTAAAATAAATATATTCCCCTAATGTGCGCATTACTACATGGGACCACTTTTTTTCCTAAAGAGAGGCATAAGAGAATGTTTAGTATCTCCTGAAACTTTCTGGTTGTTCAGCTGATCGAAAGTGTAATTGATACGACAATATAGGTTGGTCAGAAATGATTTCAGGAAAGTTACACCATAGAATTTCAGATTGAAAAATACACAAAACATGAACGGAAAATTTTTCAACATGGTGAGGAAAATCTAGTTCTGGTTTCGTCAAAATTCAGACGAAACTGGATAATTTACTCTTCTTTACCGACCACACAACAAAAGTTCCTTCACGAAACATGGTTTGGATTCCGCACTCACAATGGAGCCCTAAGAATGGGTTGATACGTAAAGCAGATAAGAACTTGCATAACATATCTAAGCTTGATGCATTTGTTTACATATGTCTTAGTCTGAATACACATTAACCGACTAAGAGACCAGAGTGACACAAAAGGTTAGGTCCATCATACCATGTGTGCCGTAAATGGAGACTTCGGGAAATATTCACGAATAAATACTTGAATCCCATAGGAAATATTCACGAATAATACTTGAATCACACAAGCTATATATTCAGTAAAGATGTGACCACAATAACTGAAACTTCCTTAATTTTTTATCGAATCAAGTATCTCTGCTGATAAATAGGAGTTCTGGGCACCCCTGCTTCCTTCTCCCGTGGGTATCAGTGATACACGTTCTTTCCCTGGCAATTTGCCTTCGTATCTCTGCTGGTCTATTAAGCCACGCGGCATATGCATACTGTCTGCAACAAAGCGTACTGGCAATTCTCCATCCTTTTTTTTTTAGCAAAAGACAGCCATTCATTATTTGTGAGCAAGATATCATTCTCAGAAATGCAAGAATTTTTGATAATCTATATATTATTTGGTAGAGTCTTAATGGCTTTTAAAATAACAAATAATGTATTGTGCCCAATGATTCGTAAAGTCTGAAGGCAAGAGCAAACAAAAAAACTTGTGATGGTGACATTATCTTATTACCCACGCTTGCAATTATCATGTAAAATATTTCCTTATATTATCAATAAAGTCATAATTATACATTATCAACAGTTACATTTGGTGTCGATTGCAAACCCAGGACATTTCTCCCTTCGAACATCTCCCCCTGCGGACATTTCCACCTCCTTCCTATATATATATTTGTGCTATGACTTCATACGAATGTGAAACTATTTCACAGTTAAAATATTGACAAAAACATTTTATTCTTATTTTCAATAAGCTTAATCGGACATAAATTTTCCCCAGCTATATTTAAGATAGCGGCACTGTAACCAGATATGTATGATTTAGTAACAAAATAAAAATGCAACCAAGTTATAAATAAAGCGATTGTGATGATTATCTTTTCAATAAGTTACTTTCGACATGGAGTTAAAATATATTTTAACTCCATGCTTTCAATAAATTGACATGATTTCGAAGAATACCCATGGTTTCAACGGAGACAAAAAAAACATCATTGTTAGATGATATTTTGTTGCAAATATGTTGTCTTTTTAAATGTAATCACCAATTTAAATCAATCAGCATGTTTGTTACATAATGCCTGTAACTAGGTAGAAGCTATTGTTTAGTTTATCTTTATCCCGAGTTGGCCCATTGCCGGAATAGAATCATGCAAGGAAAGTCATTGTATACAGTTTGTCTTTAAAACCACTGATTACAATACCAGTTAACAATCCCGACAGCTTTATTATCCTGCTTTCAACCTGCTGCTCGAGTAGAATCAATAATTAGAATCACATAACTATGTGATAGTTATTAACTTACATTGTGTATTTATTGTTTAGTCATGCCAAATTATAGAAAACAAGAAAAAAATAAGAAAAAGTCAACTCTGTTACACATTCGTATGAACTCATAGTACAGAGATATATATGAAGTGGGATATGTCAGCAGGGAGAAATGTCCTCGGGGGGATGTCCGCGCACCGTCGATGACAGGCCGTTTTTGAGTATTTGAGTTTTTATAACATCATAATGATTTTCAAAATTGTGTTCATTTCAAATGTGGTAGACTTGCGCTAAGTCTATTAGCTAGAGACTCAATTAATACCTGGAATATGCTGTCCGTTTCCATTCCGTCTGGCAATATAGTGACATAAACAGCGTCGGCTGACGTTAGCAGTTTTGTTTTCCTTTTTTTTCTTATATATTTTAGCCTGGTTATCTATAGTATGGCACCTTAAACCGACCTACCGTTTTCAATATCGCAATCTCTGCCGTTACAGTAAATCGAAATATAATCTTGGTTCCAGGAGTCATATTTTAGTTATGCTAAAATGTATACGAAAATCTAAAATGGGTGCCCAATATCGTTCAGTCCTTCCATGCCTTAGATTAGTGAAATGCTGGACTTCTACTTCGCGCGCAGTTTGTGAGATTAAACATCACAGAATATGATGAAGTCGTATTACTTTGGAACAAGCGCTGGATGAGCGCAAAGACCACCGTCGAGGCAACATATCACTCTAACCTCAGAATGTGTAAAAAAGGTGTAAATCAAACGTTTACACCTTCTGGGTTCATGTTTACACCCTTAGGAGGTGTAAATAAGGTGTAGAAAAGGTGCAAATGTATGAAGATTGATTCCAACCCTGCTTTTACATCCGTAAAGGTCTAAATTTATTGGAAGGTGTTAAAAAGGTGTAAATACTTAATTTTCCATACACATTTGGAACTTAATTTCTATGTTGCAGAAATGTATTTCCTTGTCATGCTTTCGGTAAACCATCAACATTTTCAAGCACCCAACTTTTTACACAAAACTAAATCAATGGATCTAACAATTTGACCAGTCTCTCCAACATTTGAGCAAAAATTCTGAAGGAAATATTACAAAAAAAACGAGCTGCAGACCATAAGAGTCAATCCCCCCGTCGGTTTCACGAGGGAGTGAATATTGAACAGCCGCTCAAGTGTTTTCGCTCAAGGTTGGGCCCAAGACTACAGAGTGGGAGGGGGGGGGGGACGTTCTGAGGTTTTGAATATCAACATTATACATGTAGTAAATGTTATGTATCATGCACGTTGTTTGTCGACCAATGTAAGAAGTTATCAGATCGATATCTACAGTGCTGATAACTGCTCAGCTATCAGATAAAGTGATTTTGAACTTCATTCCAATGGGGGATTTGCACAATAAGCAGTGAATAAAACGGAAATTGTAAAATTATGATCCACTGAGACAGGAAGGTGTGAAAGAGACTTAACGGTTCGAAGTGATAATCATGACAGCTTGTTGTGCATGTTATCCATTAACAATTGCGCGATTATCGTCACAAATTATTACTTGATAAAGCAATGGTTACCATCCTCTCCGACCCCTTTTGACACACCAAAATCATAATCCGCGGCCTGCCTTTGTCTCATATCCCTTTGACGCTAACGCCAAGCTTTGATTAAATTGTACATATCGGTGATGATTCTATTGCTCAATTAGTTTTTTAGTTTATTCTGCCAATGCCTAACAATATATGCATCGCTTCTATTGTTCATTAATTTGTAAATAAGCATGGCTCCGCTTCCCATGCTGTTATTTATTATTTAATTATTTATTTTAATATTTAGCACTGCAAAAGATCTTAAATTAACAACATGTACCGTGAAGTTTAAATAAAATATTGAGTTGATGGGCCGCGAAATCCGTATGGGAAGCGGCTCTTAAACTACAATTTCAATCAATCATGCTGTCCACCATTTCCAATATATGCACACGCGATATTACTTCCAAACAAACATATATTAGGATAAATTACGTACAGCCGGGTTTTTTTCACGTCGCTCGTTCGGTGCTGTTCTGTCCATCAAAGTGGACTTTCTGCGAGATGGCGACTTGCCCGCTGTTGATCGGGGAGAACCGAAAGAAAATCGCTTTACCTTTTGCAACTCCCAGCCTGTCGGACCTTGAAGATCACATTTCACAGAATGCTACCTTAGCTGATCTAATTGGCATTAACGGCGTAACCTTCCAGGTAAATATGCCATTTTTTCATATTTGTACAATATAATTGCCCCTGTGAACCCAGGTCGGAGCAGGGAGATGCATGTAAATATGTATGTATTTAGAGGCTGAAGAAAATGTTACATCTTACAGACAATTTATAACGGAGAATGTATTTTTATACTGTCGGAACAGATGATCGAAACATAGTTCAACTATGCTAAAAATGTGACTCGATTGAGTATTTTCTGTTGTTCCCGGTATTTCATTCAACTTTTGTCGACAGAACAGAACAAGCTCGAAACTTTGTCGGATCAACATACATGCGGAAAAATACGGTGCTATGATAACATACACTTTTGCGAAATTTGATTAATATAATCTGCTCAGAGATATTGTTTGACCCAATCAACTAAGTGACGCTTGAAAATATAGAAATTCTATTTAAATCTCATCAATAGTAGGCTCCTATATGAGATAAAAACGAGTGAGAACTGGTTAGCCTGGTGCCCTGATTATGGAGGTGCTTGTTACCCTATACCATAGTGTTCGGGAACCAGATTATAAATGATACTAGTCAATGCGCATGCTCACAAGGATCACGTGGGAGAAAATGGAGGGCGGTTTGATTTTCTTCAAGAAGGCTTGTTTCAAACTCGTGTCGATTTAGCCCACTATAGTTACACATATTTGTAAGTATTATCTTCATTAGATAGGAGTGCAACTACCTCGAACACGTCACTGTTGAAAATGCGCTCCAAAATGTTCAGCTCGCATAAAACTGGGAGTTCATTCAATGAATGCGAATCCAATATGGCGGCATAAATTTGTTCAGTGATAGCTTTGCTCAGTTCAATGCAGTAATTATAGTGAATTTTAGTACGCAGTGGAATAGGAATAGTTAAAAACGCCCAGCCACTTGGAACATCATGGAACGTTTGGGATATTTTGAGGTACTATTTACCCTTATTATTTACCCATATAATTTTACTAATATGAAACCAGAATTATATGATGTTTAAAAAGAGCCGGGCTGGACTGGAGGATCGGTTCTTGTAGGTTCTCTCCAACCCCTACGACTTAGTTTCGTGGGTATATGACGGCTTATTTTCGTGGCTATATGAGACAGATTGACTGATAAATTGTTTGCCACTTAGTTAAATGTGATTTATTTATTTTCCAGTTGTATGATGCTGATTTTGAAGAGTTCATGGACATCGAACACCACGATGAGATACCGGAAAAGTTCGAAATCCAGATATTACAGCATACGACAACAGATTGTGCATTTCACAATGTCCCAGAGCGTACTGATAAGAAGGTATCAACGATTCGTGTTCTCCTGTGATGTCTACCCCATCTTTGATATTCCATATGATACCCAATGTATTCGTACCACAAAGCATTGTTTGGGGGTGAATCACTCTTATTCACAGACCATGAAAATATAATCATTAATTATGGCAGAACTAATGAAATAACCTAGTATTGTGAAATCTGACCGGAACCTTTGCTAATTTTAATAAGTCTTATAATTATTATTCACTTCTGGTTTTGTAGCTACACTGTGATCAATTGTTCCAGTTCAATGAATATGTGGATACATGAATATTTGATTCACCCTGT
>JAVTVY010028318.1:0-11074 GCA_036873755.1 Hanleya hanleyi
TTGGCGTTGAAATACGTATCATGCTGTGATAACATAAGCCATCAATAAATTGATATCATATTGAAGCACTATTCTTGGTTTGCGTCAGGTACAAGGTGAAGGTGTATGGTCAGCCAGTACAAATATACTGCCGATGATAGCAGTACCGGTGTATGTGAAATGCGGTAGGATAATCACTCGTTAACATGCACAGAGAACAGAATAACTTCCACCTGTCACCAAGATAATACCTTACACCTACAATTAGAATTTCGACTATACTACCTGCATCAATGAAGTGCTGGATGGGTCATCGAATGACCACAGTCGTGCTTAAATTAATCAGACCAACATGTCCAATTGTTATGTCGATTAAAAATGCTCCATGAACAGTATCTATCGAATAAATTTTTAATGACCTTCATCACAGTGGAGAATATGTTCCAGGCAGAAGACTCATCATTGGATGATTTCAATATTTTTTTTTGCAAATATTTTTGCTTTGCGGGGAAAACGGGTAGACGTGTCACCACATATTATAAAGTCTAAATGCGTGGAGTGACAGATACAGGGAAAATGGACAACTTGTCAAAATATACATATTACGTGAATTTGAGATAGCTCGATGTGACCCTCATTCATGACCCTCATTCATCCACTTATGTTCAAAAGGATCAATGTGCCTATGTTAATGTATACTTTTTATTTATTTTTCGATTTGGTGCTAATACTGTTATACGAATTGGATCATCTGATTTTTGACGCGGAAATTCTATAAGGACGGCGGCTGAATACTAGCGTCTATAAGTATTTTTCTTATAATTAGTCGCGGGTTTGAGGGCTTCTGTAAAATCAGCCGTATGGTTAAAATCAATTTCCTTTTTTAGAACGTATATAACAAAGTTATATCTATAGAATGTCATACCACTCTCCGTGATAACTGCTACAAAACTTGAGTTTTAGAGCTTTTTTGTACTACCCGGGTTAAATGCCATAAGGGTTGTTCACGTGAATCTTCACCAATACATGGTATGTCGTCATAATCTATTCCTTTTTCTCTGGCCAAAGGGCAATAGGCGGGGTGAGCTATTCAGTTCTATATATGGGAAAGTGTCCTCAACCGATGTTACCTTCAAAAGGACAGGGGCAATGCCTTCATGAGTGACTGCATGAATTAAAATGACAACTTCACACGATCTTTATTTCAATGACGGTGTAATCTATGGATGGCCGTATGACCTATATTTACATTTTTATAGCAAATATCCCATTATTGATCCAGTCGATTAGAGTCGGACATCATCAACGGTATTGTAAGTGTATAGTTTAATTTGATTGCTCTCTCGTTAATTACATTTGTAAACCTACGATGCATCGAAGAGCACTGATTGAATAACACGACGTCCTGGTGTATGAAAGCGACGTCGTCGTCCTATCACTCAACATTGTCAAAGGCGACACGCGACGCGAAAGGGCGACATCGTGTTTTGGAAGACGACGTCACCCTTTGCGTTGTCGCTCACGCTTTTGATGAGGTAATGCGGGGCACACGTTTGGTCCAACTAGATCACCATACTATTGAAGTGATACGGTTATGCTGTGTCTGAGAGGCGTCCAAATCTTTGAGGTGTCGAGGACATTTGCATAACATATCGGCTGTACTGGTCCACCCGTATTCTCGAATCTTTCGTTCTTTGTCAACGACAATAGTTCAATCTCATGTCTTCATAACCAAACGACAAACAGAGCAACCCTTGAATGACATCTCGCCCCGCCTATTGCCCTTTGGCCAGAGAAAAAGGAATAGATTATGACGACATACCATGTATTGGTGAAGATTCACGTGAACAACCCTTATGGCATTTAACCCGGGTAGTACAAAAAGCTCTAAAACTCAAGTTTTGTAGCAGTTATCACGGAGAGTGGTATGACATTCTATAGATATAACTTTGTTATATACGTTCTAAAAAAGGAAATTGATTTTAACCATACGGCTGATTTTACAGAAGCCCTCAAACCCGCGACTAATTATAAGAAAAATACTATAGTCCGTCATTCAATATTCAGGGTAGATAGTTCATGTAGGAAGCTATTGTCTGAAACTTTGAGCAGCTGAAAAGGGTCAAGTCTAGACATATTGTTATCCCCAGACTATTGTATGCATTGCCTCGTGATTCTAACATGGAGTATGAACCATATTCAGCCGTCCATTAAAGAATTTCCGCCTCCATAATCCAAAGACCTAAATCATATAATAACATCAGTACCAAATGAAAAGGATAAATCATAGTATACATAAAACAGGGCTAATTTCCTGCAAGGCAGAAGCGATCAACAGTTTTCAATGGTGCCAGCAAGACCTCATGATGTTCCAAAAATATCAAATCCGTATCGCTGATTAGTATTCTTAATCCATATGATATACATTGTAAAGTCGTTATCTGGAGCATGATGTATCTCAGTCACGCTTTGACGCGAAACTGTTTATCTGATCGATGGATCGAGGTCTCTCAAACATTTTGCTTGAGCAGATCAATAAATATAGCCAAAATTGTCTGATTCCAAGTAAAGGGTTGACACGGTGAGTATGGCTATAGGTAAATGCGGAGGAATCACGATACCGAATATATTTAATGATGGACTAGAGGCCTGCATTTAATGGAATTATTGAAATTCTTATTCAAGGTTGCACGGTAACTGTATAGACCAAATGGGAGACATCAGACCTTTAGCCCCCAATTTCGATATCCGAGTAATATGACTATCGCGCCAGTTTTGTAAGAGTGGACTCAAATGTGTACGATTTTCTGACAGGAGAAAAAAACGAGGTTCATAGTTTGACTTCTGTTACTCCTCTTTCATTTTAGTGCTCTGGTCAACTTGTGTATTTTAACCCGTCCAACATGATGCATTTGTTCAGCAAAGTTGCAAATGTACACCTTGCGAGAACATTGAGATGTAGGGATGTCACTCGATATACTTGTCCTTTCTCATCGGTGTTTTCAGGAAATACTCCGTACATGTTCACGCTCTCTTCAGGACAGGATCAGCTTTTCTAACCCTTCTCCAATTACATTTATCTCAGACAAGAGGCGCATTACATTGATGTGAGGACATTATACATAATTCATAGATAGAGATAAATCTTTCCTAGCTGTACGGGTGTATACCATCGACTTGCTATCTGTTCATGTATTTGTGAACTCGGACATCAATATTGTATCTAGCTGATGCACAGATAAACTTTCTCCAGCTATTTCGCATCAACGGTGGAATCTTGGATATATATGGCAGTTCCTAATGTCTTTGAATGAGATGAATTAATCGACTGAAATGTCTGCCTGTCTCACACCGGAGACAGAGTGTACCACTTACACGTTGGTCAGTTTGGCTTGCCGTTACGCAGGGCGACTGCAATATCTATATTTGTGTCTACAGTCAGCGATGTTTTAGAAAGAGTGACCCTGTATGAACAACCTGATTCAAAGCTGTGATATAGGGTGAATTCTATTTGACACGATTTCTTCCTGTAGGACATTACAAAAATATGGTTCTTAGGCATTAGCCAGTGTGCATGCAGAGTAATTCTTATTATTTTCCTTTTCCATCCGCATCTGAAAGATGCGCGAGCGATTGATTGATTATATGACAGACGTGTGTGTCAAGACATCCTCTTTTGTCGTTTAACCCTACCTCGCCTTGGGGGGGGGGGGCACTTTCCGCCCTCCCTGTTGGTCTTTTGCTTGTATCTACGGAACGACAAAAAATCGAGAGCTGAAACTCCGAGACTTTTTCGATTATCCTATTGGGGTCATTTTGAGCCTATTTGCATGACCCCCCGAGCAAAGGATCATGGGTAAATTCAAAATGGCGGCCATGTGGGGGTACCAGGAAAGTGATGTTTTCGCCATATTTCTTCAAAAATTACGCAAAATTCAGCAAGTTGTTTCAACGCGATTCGATGCATTTTTCTGAAACATATGTCTTAGCATCACCAAAAAACACCCCCTGATTTGTTCCCCCTCCCTCCCTTCCCCATTAACCCTACCAGGTCTGGGGGAGGGGGGGGCCAAAATGCCCTCCTACCAAACTTTCTGCGATATCTCCGAAACGCCAAAACATGGAGAGCTGAAACATTCATGACATTATAGGGTATCGTATTGGGGTCATTTTGAGCCTATTTGCATAACCCCACGAGCAGAGGATCATGGGTAAATTCAAAATGGCGGCCATGTGGGGTACCAGAAAAAGTTATGCTTTCATCATATTTCTTCAAAATTTTAGCTTTTATCTACGGAAAAGTGGGTAAAACTTATTTTATTTCATATCAGATTATTATTTACTAATTTATCATGCAGTTTTTGCGAAGAAAAAACAAAAATAAAAAAAATCGACGATTTTGACCGAAAATCGTCCAAAAATGCTCTTTTTGAAAATGACGTCACAGTGACGTCATCATGGCGGCCATCTTGGATTTTTTTACATTTTCTGGTAGAGCTTGACCCAAAGATATAGTGTGGTAAGTTTCAGCCCTCTAGCCTTAGCGATAGCGAAAATATATAGGGGGGCACTTTCCGCCCCCTCCCCCCCAGGCTGCGATACACTCCAAATCGCCCAGGCCAGATAGGGTTAAAGGAGGACTTTTTGACGTTGAACCATCCCTGGGATTGACTCACCCACATGGCTCTTAATCTTAATTATTGTATTGCTTGAGGAACACGTGTTTAATAACTACCCTACAGCTGAACAGCTCTCATGGGACGAATGCTCGAAATTGATTAGCAAGAGGTTTACTCTATAACACACGTTAGAACATAGGAATTACTTTCATCGTTCGCTCTGAAGAGTCCACTAAAGTTACTGCGAATGCTGAACTTTACCAATGAGGTTGGATTATCACTAATCCATAACACGTGATTCATATATAGGTTCGTCAATTTCTCGGAAGTCTGAAAGGTTTTCGCAACCAAAATAAATATTTTCATTAGAGAATAATAAGCATGATAAGCAACCGTATTGTTTTTATCAACCTTTTCTAGCAACCATTTCCCGAAAGCTGGTACACCCAGCTTATCCATGGATAACACCGACATTCTCCTGTTTGTTCATCGAAAACGTCGGGGTCCATATGAAACCTAGGAAGATTTGCACGGCTGAACATTCGGAAAGAGAATAATAATGGGCATGAATCTAGTCCTGTTTTATTTCATAACTACATGGAATTGCAAGCTGGTAGCGTGCAAGCATTGATGAGTGTTTCTGTTGACGCCTAATGAGTGTCATACGCCCATATTTGCACATCCGTTATCCATACCAGTTCTGGATATAAATTGATTAAGGGGTTTCCTCTAAATCCAAACCAATCAGTGAACGTCAGCTGACTACGCCAATCCGCTACGAGTTATGATATGTGACAGGGTTGAATTTCATCGCGGGCCAAACTGCTTTGATGTTGGGCTGAAATCGACATCTGAAGATGAAGCAAAAACCGCAGGCTTGGGATGCCAACATGCTAATTCAAGACAAGCGCGGGGGATGGATTGTACGAGATTATATAATAGAGGCATCGACTCAAGAACTCAATCGAATCACTGAAAATGGTAAACCCTCTGTGAGGATTCAGGATTTACCTGAACTTGTGAAGATGATATTTACATAGAACAAAAACTATCAGCAGACTAGGTCAGCCTACCTACACAGTGGCTTACGATAACCGCATAAGTATGAATTAGTGATATTTTGAGAGTAATTTGTCATCCAGGGATTGATGCTGATCCCTCCGCTCGAAATAACGTAAACTTAACTGACACAGTGCCCCGTAGGTTTTGTCTGATAATTCGAAGGCAACTAACTATTGCAACTTCGTATTCGCCCAGTTCCCATGACCAATTTGTGCTAATGACCAGAGGGAACCCGAATATTGATTGGTATGTCTGGAGAGATCCAGACCCGACAGAGTCTCTCTCTGCAGTCCGCGCACGTGGCATCGGAACCATGTAGTTGTTGTCCATTCTATGAAGTGCCGGTGTGCGGGATGCATTAAATACCAATGTCAATTAGACATTGATTTAGATGAATTAAGATTGCAAACACCGTCACCGTCACGGGGCGGTCTACCGTTAATTCAACAGGGTATCTAGATACAGATACTTTGCTCTTCTGAACAAATTGTGTTACCCTATTAAGGGTTACTTTGAATACTCGATAGGAGTTTGTTGGTGGCAATTTGCATCGCTCTGAATTACATGCACTTTCTGATCTCGTCTTCATGAAGGAAAGATGGGGATGGCAGATGTATATCATGGTGTCCGTAGCAAGCATTACGAACAACTACTTTGGCCGCAAAGTTGTAATAACAAACAACAGATGCAGTTGACAAATACCGATATGATGCTATGAATATCCGCCATGATGAGAAGATTACATGGTCTAATGACGACATTATGTAATGACGGATTATGCAAATTGGGCCGTAGAAATAAAAATCATTAAAATATATATGATATATATGATTCACTGTTCTTTTGTAAAACACACCGAAGCTGCTGTCCAATAGGCAACCTTTGATCACAATGCATTCTGTTCCTTGTGTGGAATCATTTCCCACAGAGAGTATGTTTTGTAACTGCTCAGTATTGAAAGTGAATTGCGCTGTCGAAGGATTTAATCAGATGTTTTTCAAGAAACTTCACTAATCATAATATATCTTGACCCTCCATTGTAGGAATTTCTGATCGGTCATGTCTTGCCAGTGTAAGACATTTTTATGATCTGCTGGAATCGTTAGATGTGTAAAACAGTCGTGGATAACACACATTAACTGCCCTACCCAAACGACAGAAAACATTGGGGATCTGCATAGTGGTAGTTACTCCTGCCTTAGAGAAAAATGTTGATTTGGGTAACACGTCTTTCGTGGCTAAAATTCTAATTTCTGGAATACAATGGTAGACCAGTAACAGGATCTTGGAATCTTGATTTGCTGTACAGCGGTTTATACATCTGGCCATTGTTATGTGGCTTCCCATTTCAATAGAGACATGGCAATAATAGCCATACTGATACCGGACAAGTCCATTTCCCTCCCCTGTACCGAGCTTTAATATCTACTAACACGAGCGGAATTCTCTCAAGGGTCAATTGAACACGAGGTGTGGACCGTTAATCGGGATTAATTCTAGTCATTAGACGGCCATGTTCATTCCTGGTCAAGACAAGTTTATTCTGATCCAAATGTTCAAGTTTAAACACGATTGTTGTTTCTCGGATATTTTGATATATCAGCCAGACAAGATTGTCATGATGTTAAAAAAAGTACGATCACTATAAGAGCACACCTTAGATTTCCAACCGACAGAGCTAATGAACATTGAGCTCGATATAAGAAAATATGGGTTTATTTTGATTCGACATTCAAAATAAAACTTTTTAGAGCTACTTAATTTAACGTCTGGACCAATGGGTCTGTCGAACAGTTTGTTGGCGTTGAAATACGTATCATGCTGTGATAACATAAGCCATCAATAAATTGATATCATATTGAAGCACTATTCTTGGCTTGTACTTCTTGGTTTGCGTCAAGTACAAGATGAAGATGTATGGTCAGCCAGTACAAATATACTGCTGATGAAACAGTATCGGTGTATGTGAAATACGGTATGATTATCACTCGTTAACATGCATAGAGAACAGAATAACTTCCACCTGTCACCAAGATAATACCTTACACCTACAATTAGAAGTTCCACTATACTACCTGCTTCAATGAAGTGCTGGATCGAATGACCTCAGTCGTGCATAAATTAATCAGACCAACATGCCCAATTGCCATGTGGCTTAGAAATGCCGCATGAACAGTATCTATGGAATAAATTTTTAATGACCTTCATCACAACGGAGGATACTGCGGATCAACTTCATGAAGATGATAATATGTTCCAGACAGAAGACTCGTCATTGGTTGATTTCAATATTTAAATTAATTTTTGCAAATATTTTTGCTTAGTGGGGAAAACGGATAGACATTATCAAGTCTAAATGCGTGGAGTGACAGGTACAGGAAAAAATGGACAACTTGTCAAAATATACATATTACGCGGAATTTGAGATAGCTCGATGTGACCCTCATTCATCCACTTATGTTCAAAAGGATCAATGCGCCTATGTTTATGTATACTTTTATTTATTTTTCGATTTGGTGCTGATACTGTTATACGAATTGGATCCTCTGGTTTTGGACGCGGAAATTCTATAAGGACGGCGGCTGAATACTAGCGTCTAGTCCGTCATTCAATATTCAGGGTAGATACTTCATGTGGGGAGCTATTGTCTGAAACTTTGAGCAGCTAAAAAGGGTGAAGTCTAGACATATTTTTATCCCCGTACTTGGCTATTGTATGCATTGCCTCGTGATTCTTACATGGAGTATGAACCATATTCAGCCGTCGTCCATTAAAGAATTTCCGCCTCCATAATCCAAAGACCTAAATCATATAATAACATCAGTACCAAATGAAAAGGATAAATCATAGTATACATACAACTAGGCTAATTTCCTGCAAGGCAAAAGCGGTCGACAGTTTTCATTGGTGCCAGCAAGACATGATATTCCAAAAATATCGAATCCGTATCGCTGATTAGTATTCTCAATCCATATGATATACATTGTAAAGTCGTTATCTGGAGCATGATGTATCTCAGTCACGCTTTGACGCGAGACTTTATCTGATCGATGGATCGAGATCTCTCAAACATTTTGCTTAAGGTCAATAAACATGGCCAAAATTGTCTGATTTCCAAGTAAAGGGTTAACACGGTGACTATGGCTTTAGATATATGCGGAGGAACCACGATACCGAATATATTTAATGACAGACTAGAGGCCTGCAATTAGTGGAATTCTTATTCAAGGTTGCACGGTAACTGTGTAAACCAAATGGGAGATATCAGAACGGGACTGGAGTCTTGCTCACTATATCAGCTTGTGCAATCTGTGGGCTCTCTGAGCATAGCGTTGTGTGAGTTATGGCTAACACCATCAACAGAGAATGTTCATGAATTATTCAGATCCATTGCATAATAGTACAACAGTAAGACATTGTACTGTAACCCCTAATGTCAGAGTTTCCTGACAGAGGATATTGTGTTAGGTATGTTCACGAGCACGATGTATGTATGTGTGCCTGTTTTTCAGCTCAAATTCCTAAACGCATTATTTCTCTAATCGTGAGTCTGCACAGTCTGTTAATATTATGGTGAGAGTATATTTGCATTCTGACTAAATGTCATCATGTCCGATGGCAAACTAAACCACTCATTTATAAATGAAAGTCTGTTTCACTTGGACCAAGCGAATGGAAAAATTAGGTTCTTTTACGTTTTGATGGTCTGGTATTTTTCCAAAAAAAGTGACACATCTGCACGGTCTATCATAGACAGTGATTACAGATTCATTTTTTCACTCTTTTTTTGTTGCGTCGAATAAAGTCCTTAAAGTCCGGTTAATTCGTGTTGGCTATAGACATATATACGGAGAAACCACCATACCGAAAATGTATATAAAAGTCACTTCCACTACAGGACGGAAAGACCAGCAGATGATGCGACCAGCTGCACTCCAAAGCTTATCTACTTTACAATGTCATGAACTGACGTTTCCAACATTAATTTATATTTTGATGAAGTATGCCTCAGATACGAATCCCAGATTCTAGCTGTCCAAATGGACGAGCAACCATAGTGTGGGACTATGTATGAGCAAATCTAATTTTCAAATCCGGCATTCGTATGGCATCTGTGTTCCACTTTGCCGTTGATGAATTCATAACCTAGCTATGCTCTTATCATTTCATGGCGCTACACTTCGCAGCTTGTGTTTAATCCTGCTTAAACCGGAACTAGGGTCTATTGGAATGATATAGCCTAAGGGTCGAAATGAAAATGGTGGAAGTGGGCGGGAAACTAAAAACTCGTATAAAAGCAAAAGTATACGAAAGACAACCCGCCTTTATTAATTTTTTTGCTTCCAAGTATGATAAGTTCCATCTCAGACTGCCCAGGGACAAATAACTTATTTATTACAACTGCCCAAGAAAGGATATATCCTTCATAAATGCTCAAATGATTCCCCTTCACGCTGAACCTACGATATTATTGATGTCTTGGCTGAATACCTATCCATGTTAGTATAGAAAGGATACACCCTTCATAAGCCGGCCAAATCAATCTGAATACTCAAATATCGTGCGAGAGCCAGCCAGGAAATCAGATCGTTATGTCTACGCGGTACGTATTTCATTGTTTCTACTTATAAGCGTACGAAAATTAGATAGCACAGAAAGAAAACTGATCAATCAATTCCATGTTTACATGCCAGATGGATATACTGCTGTGCTTGGTGAAATAGGTCACATAGGTTGCCATGTCAATGATTCGTTTTTAGAATATAGTTCACCTACGAAGGTGAATGGATAGCTTTCTTAGCATGCCGTAAGTTTCTGTAATTCGAGATTGAACAGTGTATGTTTGAGCTGGTGGTGTGCATTGGAAAGGTAACTATTACTTGATCAGTCTGAAATGGTCATTTTGTCCGTCGAATCTAGGGATACATGTTCCCTTATACAGACGGGGATATTCTCAAAATGAATGCGCGGGTGGGTTGGTGTGTGGGTGGGGGAGGGGCGGATAAGCGACCTCGATTACATAATGGGTGTCCCTATTTCAGTCATTTCATAACGGCCGGGGGTGGGGGGGAGTTGGCACGACATTGAGATACTACAAATAAGATTTCATATTTATTCTTCTTAAATCAATCGTTAGAATTAATTCAATCGAGCAAGTTACTCAGTCGCAGCCTCTGTAACTTTTTTGGAAGTGTGACACTCTCTTGGCCCCAGGCTCTCATCAATCTCCTGGCTCAGATTGCATATACCTTTCGTTTAACTACAGGAATGATCTCTGCCCCACCGTAGTAAAAATCTAGAACGGAAGAAACAGTTCGTACGATTCCATGAGCTTCCACTGGTTTGACGTTTTGATTGGCATGGATGATCAGCGCGTGATTGGTAATGCATGAATGAAAGAACGTACCGGTTAT
>JAVTVY010028319.1:0-10166 GCA_036873755.1 Hanleya hanleyi
TGTTGCGGAAACCAACAGAGTGTTACAGTTTCCAACCAGTTTCAATCCTGTTTCCGGCCCACTTTCCACATGATTTCCGCTGCGGAATCTTGGCGGAAACAGCTTGGGAACTGTAACACGTCCACTATTCCGCACCTCCGGAATCCTGGGTTCCGCTCAGTTTCCGATTGGCATGCTCCATGGTTTCCGCCCAGTTTCTGTCCAGTTTACAATTTGGAAACTTAGTCGGAAACTAGGCGGACACGGTCTGTTTCCAACCTGTTTCCGCTTATATTCCGCACAGCTCTATTTGGATATTTCATATTTCCAGCCCGTTTCCGCGCTGTTTCCAGTGCGGAAACCAGTGTTACAGTTTCCAACCAGTTTCAATCCTGTTTCCGGCCCAGATTCCGCATAATTTCCGCTGCGGAAGCTTGGCGGAAACAGCTTGGAAACTGTAACACGTCCACTATTCCGCACCTCCGGAATCCTGGATTCCGCTCAGTTTCCGCTTGGGGTGCTCCATGGTTTCCGCCCAGTTTCTGTCCAGTTTACAATTTGGAAACTTAGTCGGAAACTAGGCGGAAACTGGTTGGAAACCTTTTAAGCACGGTCTGTTTCCAACCTGTTTCCGCTCAGTTTCTGCTTGGCATGCTCCATGGTTTCCGTGCAGTTTCCATCTTGTATCTGTCCAGTTTACAATTTGGATACTTAGTCGGAAACTGGTTGGAAACCTTTCAAGCACGGTCTGTTTCCAACCTGTTTCCGCTTATTTTCCGCACAGCTCTATTTGGATATTTCATATTTCCAGCCTGTTTCCGCACTGTTTCCAGTGCGGAAACCAACAGAGTGTTACAGTTTCCAACCGGTTTCAATCCTGTTTCCGGCCCAGATTCCGCATAATTTCCGCTGCGGAATCTTGCCGGAAACAGCTTGGAAACTGTAACACGTCCACTATTCCGCACCTCCGGAATCCTGGGTTCCGTTCAGTTTCCGCTTGGCATGCTCCATGGTTTCCGCCCAGTTTCTGTCTTGTTTCTGTCCAGTTTACAATTTGGAAACTTAGTCGGAAAGTAGGCGGAAACTGGTTGGAAACCATTTAAGGACAGTCTGTTTCCAACCTGTTTCCGCTTATTTTCCGCACAGCTGTATTTGGATTTTTCATATTTCCAGCCAGTTTCCGCGCTGTTTCCAGTGCGGAAACCAGCAGAATGTTACAGTTTCCAACCGGTTTCAATCCTGTTTCCGGCCCAGATTCCGCATAATTTCCGCTGCGGAATCTTGGCGGAAACAGCTTGGAAAGTGTAACACGTTCACTATTCCGCACCTCAGGAATCCTGGGTTCCGCTCAGTTTCCGCTTGGGGTGCTCCATGGTTTCCGTGCAGTTTCCATCTCGTATCTGTCCAGTTTACAATTTGGAAACTATGCGGAAACTGAGCGGAAACTGGATGGAATCCGGTTGTTTCCACCCAGTTTCCGCCCTGTTTCCGAATTCGGAAACTGGCACATTTCACCCAGTGTATATAAAAAAGAAACATCCCATGAATGATAGTACAGCTAGACATTAATATATCGGCGATCAGTTTTCTTGAACGCCGATATCAAGGGCCTGGTGAGGGAATGTAGTATAGAGAATTGAAAAATCCCATGTGGATACATGTCTGTACGGTATGTGTCCTTTCGCATGAAGTTCTTCCGTAAGACGTTATGAGCTTTTCAATATTCACATACATTCAACCAAAATTTATAAATAGTGACGCAATACCTTCCAAAAATGCTTTTACCTCCGGAAGGAATTTAATTCGCAGTTAATCGTGACAATTTGTGCCAAAATGACTCAGATCTTGGAGCTGTAGATGTCTAAAAAAACACACAAGATCATATACTGTGATTTACCATACATTTACCATGTTTACCCCATGTTGAGGCGGTTACTTCATCAGACGTGCTCGATTCTCATCCATTACGATGAGATGAGTTATATGTTTGAGCTGATCTGTCCTCACAGCTCTCGAGCTAGCGTATCTAATTCCGCTTAAGCCGATGCTAATAGTCGTGTGAATACTTCACAGTCTTCACATGAACAGCTGCAATAAAAGCGCGGCTGACATACTAAGGCTACATCCGATAATCCACCGTATTCTCGGGTCTGAATGTGAGTTGCCGAGGAAGGCTTTCCTGTGGAATCATATGGTTGCTTTTTAGTTACCAGACGTCGTCAATTTTCCCCACATCTTGCATATCGTTCCAATATGGTTGATTTTTAGTCGTCAGACGTCGTCAGTTTTTCCCACCTCTTGCATATGGCTCCAATATGGTCCAGAAGCCGAAGCGATATCAACATTGATAGTAGTTGCTGTTGTTATTGCCGTCTTCGTTTGGATATAATATCATCAATTCACAGTAATCGTCTGTATCGCTGATATAAGCCCACACACATACGAAATCTAAATGGCTACATACTATTCTTTTCTAATACTATAATACTATATCAACATACTGTGGGTCTGTTGATCCCCGAGGAAGACGTTGATCCCCGAGGCGACAACTCTAGCTTGATAGCATGCATCGCATGCGTTTATTCGTTCTTTGAAGCCACGATTTTACAAATAGCCCTTCCATTGGCCACGCAGCATGGGGTTCCAGAGCTTATAATTACAATGTAAATTTGTATATACAATTAAAATTATAAATTAGACGTCGGTAGAACTCCATATTAACGGGTTAATTTACATATCAATAGTCTATGTAGTATATATATATATAATATGTCATGTATGCCACCTCTATTAATCGGATACATTTGAATATATTTAAATTAAGTATATATAAACTAGGAGAGTAAAAACCATTATAGTAATAGTTTTACCTCGTCTGTAAAACATGATTTGGATCACTTACACGTTATATTATATAATTTTTAAATGCATTACTATTTCGAGAAAAAATATCACTCATAATACCACCTATGAGATATAAAGTATGTAACATAGCTACCGCCTATATGTACAGAGTACTGGAGCATACATGACATGTGTTTCATAATTTATATTGGAAAGACAAGATAAGAAAAGAAGA
The DNA here is from genome assembly GCA_036873755.1 of Hanleya hanleyi. Taxonomy (NCBI): domain Eukaryota; kingdom Metazoa; phylum Mollusca; class Polyplacophora; order Lepidopleurida; family Hanleyidae; genus Hanleya; species Hanleya hanleyi. The sequence continues at coordinate 3,059 of JAVTVY010028319.1, forward strand.
TGGAGTAGATCGTATCAGAAAAAAATAGAAAAAGAAATAATAAAAATAATAAAATAGTAGATTGATTCTACAATTCTTTTTATCCAAAATCAAATATTCCACATCCCAACAACCAATATTGTGATAGTGTAATTAGCTGTTCACCCACGCGATCGATGTTGTTCACACAGTATAGCGTAATAAGCCTTCATGTTCAGTTCAGGAAGAATCCTGTCCGCCTGTTTCAAAAAGTGCTTCAAATTGCTTCCATTTGGAATTGGATTTCTCATATATTTTGCCGTTGTATATTGTTCACGAGCGATGTTTCCAGTGCACTGATATGTGGTTGGGGCATCGCACAATTTCTTCACAACAAAATCCTGGAAGAGCGTGGGGAATGTTTAATGCCTGGAAGTCCATGAAGGTATCTAGTCTTGGAAATTACCAAGTCTTCAAAACATTTATTTTTTCTGAAATTGTGGGACATACATAAAATGAACCAGACTTGCAATGGATGATTGCAGTTTCGAATAGCACGCGAGAACGATTGATCTAAGCCTCTGCAGGGTGATTTCTCAACATTTCACGAAAGGAAAGATTTAAAATAATATGACAAACGCTGAATGTCGGATCTGAGACTTGTATTTGCAACTGGATGTTTCAACTAGCAGATTTAGATGTTTCCACTCAAGTTAATATCTGCATAACCACAACGTGCCACAATGTAATTCTATCGCAATATATGGAGAGGAAAACATAAAAAAAGACCTCTTCTGATAAATCAGTAACAAAATGTATTTGATTGGTTGCAACATCTGTATCTCCCAATTCGTAATTGGCAAATATACTGACTGATAAAAACTTATAGTTCCAAAAACTTCACAAGAATCAAAACTGATCTCTGTGATGATTTGTATCGTAATACCACGGCGTTAAGGGCTCACATCCAACCGTCCCCAACAATGGCCATGTGTTCGCCTCAACATGGTATATACAGAACACGTGGGAAATAAACTGAAGTAAATCAAATAAAAAAAGATCATTGCATGACCACACATTCAGTCAAATATGAAAACAGACTTTTGAAAAGGTTTTCAACCCCAACATAACGCATTTTATCGACCCCTTTCATATTGTTGACCCCATCTCCGCCGAGCTTGCGCCGACTAAGACCAGCCGGTCGTATTCTGCTCTTTATCTAGTTGATCTTGGTTTGGTCAGAGGAAAACATAACCCCATAAATGTTAGTGTATTGCTGATTAATTTGTAGGTCTATTAAAAAAATCACAGCTAATACATATCTACAAACAGTTGCAGGTTTTCCAGTGTTCAGAATTTCTGTCTGAAAACTTTTGCATGATAGCTGCTTGCCATAGCAGTATGAAACAATGTCGCCATTTCCACACGCGGTCCATTATTTCGTGTAATCTTCAACCTGGCCCTCCGCTACAATGACGCTGGATTATAGAAAACTTTAGCTAAATCTGATCATATGTCACAGAAATATCTACAAAATAGCAGTAGCCTAGCAAGGAAGACCCTGAGATAATTAAATAAACTCGTTATACGTACATATATAACTAATCATGTACTCGATACCATGATTGCGAGTTCAATGGTGACATATTAAAGAGAGTGAATTGTTTCTGTTTTACAAAATCCGGAATCTTTATCAAAACATGTTTTTACTTCGATTGAACAGACCATCCTTACGTGAGACTTCCGACTTGAATTGCTTTCATAATTTGTCCCGAACAATTATATTACAACACATATAAGGGAAGTGGGAAGAGGTGCCGACATACTGACAGAGCCACATGACTTCACAGTATAGTATTCCGGTTAACCTATTCTAAAGTACATACCAAAAATCTAACGATTCGTGATATGTGTTGTATCTAAGGTACGCCTTTATTGTACCTGTTCATGTGGCAACTTGGATGATATGACCACACGGCCCCTAGCACCAGCATAAGCGGTATTAGATACAATTCTAGAGAGCTATGATGGAAATGCTCTGACAACTCGTATATTGGTATGAAACTGGTGAGCTGTTTCGCTGTGACAACTCCTACACTGGAGACTGGTGAGCTGTATCTTCGTCAGATGAAAATGACGGCATTTAAGACAAAAGACTAGTCTGTAAGGCCCGATGTCGACCCCGCATCATGACTTCACAGTATAGTCTTACGGTTAACCTATTCCAAAGTACATACCAAAAATCTAACGATTCGTGATAAGTGTTGTATCTCAGGTACGCTTTTATTGTACCTGTATGACATGTATACGAACGAATATGTCTTCTTTCATTTAGGTCGGCTACACGGATATAGTTGTTATTTTCTGTCATCTTTGGATATATATTGATTGTGAAAAGTTGTCAGAAAAAGGCACATATTTGTCGAGATGATAGCTATGTTCTTAATGTGAACAAATTGGTGATTGCCTTCACCCAGTGTAAACTCATTTGCCAGGTTAATTAGATTATGGTCTGTATAATGAGTAGAGTAGAAGGAAACCTGTGTTACCCGCCAGGGTTCTAATAATATTATACCATGTAGTTGATAATCGCTTGCAGTAATATACATGATGTCACAGCAAAATAAAAAGTATTTCAACATTTGATGTGACCATCACAAAGCCAAGTGTAACAGCGTAAACATAAATTGTATATACAGCCTCAGATCCGATTTCTATATGCAATTATAGGCCACCGAGCATGCTTATTGATCAAGATATTTCTAGCATTATCGAATACTTTAGCACCTTTCATGTAATCCCGATCCGGACCATAATACACCGTCACAGAGCTCTATGATTGGCTGAATTTTCTTCAGAGTTTGTAACAGGCCAATAAAAATCCACGATGTTTTGACAATTTTAATTGATTCATCAAGTGATTTACTTACAAGGCTTCGCCTTTAACACACACGTCACGGTTATGGGATGAAAACGACTACAACATGCAGTAATCTAAATCGAAAAGGAGGAGTACGTGAACTAGTCCTGTAGGTTCCCTTTCCCTTCCCACCTCGTCCAGGAGAGCAGGTATTTACCACTCGTTGAGAGAAGAAACAATTTCCGGCAGGTGAGTTTGAAATCTTTTAAAGATTTTCGATGAGGACATCGTGATTTTTGTTTGGGTTTTCTTTGAAAGCCTTATCTAGCCTGTATCCTCTTTAAGTAACGATGGTTGTTCTTCATGATTAAGCCACATGAAAAATCAAATACCAATTACGATCTGCGATCATCAATAATATATCGCCTCTGAATACCTCAATTATAGTTGATTATTTTTTTCAGCTCGAGTTATTTTTTATGAGATTGTATAGCTGATTGCGCTTTGGCTACATCTTTCCTGATACAGACCAGATCATGCAGTAAACGGCCCACAGGAGTTTTTTAAATTCGTAACTTAATAAGTGAACGAATTTTTCCTCATCGTGTATATATTCTCGGTCTTTTCGCCGATGCGCAACTACATTACTGACGGCAATCTTCGTGAAGGTATCTTTAGCAATACAGACAATATCATCAAAACAGAATAACGAATAGGAATTATTGATTTCTTCTCTCTTAAAGAGCTATTAGACTCATTTTGATTACAGGCATTAAATTACCGCGGAGCTGTCAAATTTGTGGAAAAAGTAAGTAATTACGACAATTACTTTTCTCTGTGACTGCCAAGGATTTCGATTTGAGTCAACGGCTCAAAAGCAAAACAGAAGAGGCCACTGAAAACATTGCTTGATGTGAAGTCACAAAGAGATCGCTACGATCCCAGCAACGTCACGTTAGAACTTCTCGCAGCTTTCAAAGTAGCGCCCTTGAAGGCTACGACGTTTGAAACGGCATTACGTAATATTACGAATTAATATCAGGCATTTTCTCTAGCTACCCTTTCTCTTTTGTGTTTGGGTAGTTGACTATGAAATCGAAAATTCCAGGCACTCACTTAGGAAAGTGATATGGAAAGGGGGCGCGGAATTTCTTCATAAACTGCGGATATCTACGGAATATCGGATCTGAGGCTGTGTATTTAAATTGTGCATGGAGAACTTTTTATGCTCTCACACTTGGCATTGTGATGGTCGCATCAACTGTTGAAAAATGCAAGCATTCATGATTTTTATTTTGTCGTGGCACCATGTATATTGCAGCAACAAGAGTGTACCAACTACCCGGGTAACATATGTATACTTCTGCACGCAATATCAACACCATAATCTGATTTAACCTGACAACTGGATGAAGACAGCCCGAAATTCGTTCACAATAAACACACCGCTGTCAACTCTGCGATAATGAAGCTTTTTTGTCATCTTTCTTAATCGATATATATCCCAAGATGCCAGAAAGAACAACTATATGTATGTAGCCCCATTAGAGTCTAGTTACATGATGCTGACTTCAAGCCGGCCTGACAGAAAGAAAACAGATCCGTCCGTGTATATGCGTTTCCATAGTAAACATTTCTTTCAACCTTATCTAGCAGATCCAAATGCTGATAACTACACAAAACACTTAGAATGAAGCTCAATCTTCCAAGTTTCTTTTATCACCAAATTGTTTGCCAGCGAGACGGGAATGTTTGGCAATCCCCCAGTCGTATGTTTGTGAATCCGTCCTACAATTAGTTGAATCTGCCTGTGAGTCACCAGGATATACTTTAATGAGCCGATATTTTAATAAAATAATCAATTATGAATAACAGGAACAGGAAAAATACATTGTTCCTGATGATATTCATACCAGCTTTGCGAATGATGTTGAGAAACGATTATTCGAGTACTTGCTCAGTGTTGTTACATTAGTGAACCAAGTCTATCCAAATATGACAAATGCCCTACCCTGGGCGTAGCGGGCTCGAATACAAGACGGAGCACCAACCAGCACAAGTATCTTTTATCTACCAAGAACGTGTTCTAAATACAATTATAATAGGGTATGAACACGTGATATCTATCTTTACTTTTCACTGAAATACCTTTATCCGCTGCTTTATCATTAGACATATATATTTTGCAACAAGTATTGTATATCAGAAAGAATTACTTTGAAATATCATGGAGCTTAAATAAGATGATTTCTACCACACCCCATGTGTTTTACCAAATAACATTATTACATGTAAAGAAGGAAGCCCAGGTGGGATCTAATTCCAATAGATCCTACCTCACAACCAATCGGTGTGTATTATATTACGTCATAATTTTCTTCGCTTGACTAGTTGAACTCGCTCAGAAGGGTAACAGGATTGAAATGGATATCAAAGTTTATCGCCTGCCTGTATCTTCGTGTACATCCTTTTGCCGCACATCATGGAGTCAATTAAAGTTGGAGAACAGTTTTTTCGCGGAGATTTATTCAAAGTTGTTGATGTCATTAAACCTTTTTGAACTTATGATAGGTACACAATCCAATCATTGGATGACGCGAGAATTTCACAGGTATTCTAAAACCAAGGATCACGCTTGCATCATTTTGATCGTCAATGGCGTTTTAGCACGCCCCTGCAGCTGTCATACTGTGGACTCTCCAACCCGTGTTGATTTCAGGCACGCGATTTGCAGGTGTTGGTTGCGTCGATTAATTGGCGGGCCAAAGCATTTTTTGTCGGGTATAGGGGTGTTAATCCAGTTTTAAATACACGAGAATATCTTTCTTTTCAGGAAACATCTCCACACTGTGCCGATTTCAGTATGGTAGAATATAAATAATTCCTTGTTTACTGTGGTAAAACACCTAGAATAGATCGGGCTGCAAAGGATGAGTCTTGACGTTTGATCACTCAGGCCTACGACATTCGTGACCAAACTTAGACTCATCCTATTGCAGCCCGATCTATTCTAAGTGTTTTACCACAGTAAACAATGCATTATTTGTTAAATATACCATAGCATCTATTTTCTATATGCCCTACCTGCTGTAGAATATATACGTTGAATTATAAATAAGGCTATCCAAAGAAAAGCTTCATTGTGTCTCCATGGCATATGTAGCGCTATATTACTGGATTCACAAGATGTCAGAACTGGAGTTGTATCGTGTACTGTTCAGCAATGAGTGCAGTAGACAATATGCATGTTTTAAACAGGAATGTAAGAGAATTATAATAATATTAAAAGTCTACTATCGTACAAATAAATATGCGCTTTGACATTTAATTTTTGGCCACATGAACATGAGGCTGTCCTCAATCCTTTTTAACTTGCTCGGTCTATCATATATATATCGTAGAACTGATACATGATATATTCCTGGCAGAGGGAATGGATTCTGTCCAAATAATCTTGCCCACTGAAAATTGCATATCATGCTACAACGGGAAGTTAGCTGAACATAATTCATAACACTGGAGGAATGATTTGATTACTACCTTAGGACACATTGCTCTAGGTGGTTTGCTAGATAACATCGGTATTGGATTATGGACGCGGATATTCTTTAATGGACGGTGGCTGAATTATGAATGACGGACTAGACGCTTGTATTCATTACACGATGCTATGATTCATTAGTATGACGTTTCTACCATGTACTGTTATATCTTCAATGATGTCACTCGAAGAGCTTATCTGAAGAGAGGATCCTAACTTTTTTGCAGTACAATGGACAACATGTTGTAGAGAATTCAAGTTCAGTAGTTCATTTTATTAATATTTATAACTTTTTCATTTCAATGGGTTACATTCATATGAGAAAGTACAATATTTGCTATAGCAGATAGAATTCATTTCAGAATTTTACTGTCCAAAATGATTTTTTTTATAAACACAGATAAAATTCCACATCAGTTTTATCGGAAATTATTAATTGTCGACCTGTTTTTCGTCGAATATGTGACGTGTATATGATTATATTTGAATCTTTAATGTATATGTTTGTAAATTTCAATGTTACTGGATAAAAATTGAAGCATTCAGAACTGTATATTGGTTATAGGAGATAGGAGATTTCATCGTTAGTTCTCAAAAGACATGGTTTTACCATACAAACTTAATTATTTCAGATGAGAAATGTCAGGTTAAAAATAGAGAATATTGGACCAGTTATCTTTCCATATGTTACAATACAACGAGAGCTATAGCAGATAGACTTTCAACATTCATTCCTCGGGCATTGTTCT
>JAVTVY010028320.1:0-102698 GCA_036873755.1 Hanleya hanleyi
AATATGTGCGACTGGGTTGTTACGATGGCAATGAGATATAACAGGACATTTTCCAATGAAAGTAATCTCTGGTGAGGTATGGCCTAACCAACACATACCCCCATCTGTCTGCGAAGATGTAAAAGATAGTGCCACGGCACTGTCATCTGTCTGTAACTGGAGAAAGTAGCTGTGAGAAATTTTTACTAAAGAACTGCAATAGATGAGTTTGTAACTTGTGTTGTCCCCCCTGAACATTATAAAATGATCCATGCAGTTATTTCCTGAGATTTTATGATAAAGTTTCATGGGAAATTCAAGATGCGGCAATATTGGATTTTCGAAATGAACAAAAAAAAGGTATCTTGCACAACTGGACCACAAGGGGAACCTGTGTATCAACATCCATGCAGTAATATCCTAAGAATTTACGATAACAAAATTTCATGGGGAAATCCAAGATGGCCACCTGGTGGCCATATTCGATTTTTCAATCAGACCATATATGGTATCCTGCACAGCTAGACCCCAAGGGCAACCTCTGTACCAAATTTGAGAAAGATCCATGCAGTAGTTCTGAGAAATCACGATAACAATGTTTCATCTGGAAATCCAAGATGGCCGTCTGGTGGCCATATTGGATTTTTCAATCAGACTACAAATTGTATCTTGCGCAACTAGACCCCAAGGGGAACCTCTGTACCAAATCTGAGAACGATCCATGCAGTAGTTCCTGAGAAATCGCGATAATGTTTCATCTGGAAATACAAGATGGCCGCCTGGTGGTCATATTGGATTTTCCAATCAGACCGCAAATTCGCAAATTGTATCTCGCGCAACTAGACCCCAAGGGGAACCTGTATATCAAATTTGAGAAAGATCCATGCGGTTCTTCCTGATAAATCCTGATAACGAAGTTTCATAGGGAAATCCAAGATGGCCGCCTGGTGGCCATATTGGATGTTCGAATCAGAGCAGAAAAGGTATCTTGCACAACTAGACCCCCAAGAGGAACCTGTGTACCAAATTTGAGAAAGATCCATGCAGTAGTTAACGAAAAATAATGATGACAAGATTTCACTGGCAAATTCAAGATGGCCGCCTGGTGCCAGACCACAAATTGTATCTTACACAACTAGACCCCAAGGGGAACCTCTGTACCAAATTTGAGAAAGATCCATGCAGTACTTCCTGAGAAATCGAGATAACAATGTTTCATTTCGAAATCCAAGATGGCCACCTGGTGGCCATATTGGCTTTCTGAATCAGACCACAAAAGCATCTTGCACAACTAGACACTAAGGGGAACCTGTGTATCAAATTTGAGAAAGATCCATGCCGTACTTCCTGATAAATCACAATAACGAAGTTTCATAGGGAAATCCAAGATGGCTGCCTGGTGGCCATATTGGATGTTCGAATCAGAGCAGAGGAACCTCTGTACCAAATTTGAGAAAGATCCATGCAGTACTTCCTGAGAAATCGAGATAACAATGTTTCATTTCGAAATCCAAGATGGCCACCTGGTGGCCATATTGGCTTTCTGAATCAGACCACAAAAGCATCTTGCACAACTAGACCCCAAGGGGAACCTGTGTACCAAATTTGAGGAAGATCCACAAAGTAGTTCCTGAGAAATTGCAATAACAATGTTTCATGAGGAAATCCAAGATGGCCGCCTGGTGGCCATATTGGATTTGTGAATCAGACCACAACAGGTATCTTCACAACTAGACCCCAAGGGGAACCTGTGTACCAAATTTGAGAAAGATCTATGCAGTAGTTCCTGAGAAATCGCGATAACAATGTTTCAATGGCAAATTCAAGATGGCCACCATGGCGGCCATATTTAAAATCGTATCGACACGGCATTAACAAATTCTGGTGTCCTCATTGGGGGGAACATGCATGCCAAGTTTCAGCTTAATCGGCCAAGCGGTTTCAGAGAAGAAGATGTTTACGCACGACGCACAACGGACGACGGACGACGCACGACGGACGACGGACGACGGACAGTCAGGCCATGACATAAGCCCATCGGGCCTTCGGCCCAGAGGAGCTAAAAAAACTATACGTAGACTTCGACCACCCAATATCACACAGGCCAGGCAACTGTGAGAACAAGTGAAAGATACCCATCGAGTTGAGCGGATTTGCAGATAAACAACAACAAAAAATTGCACTTTGTGCCTCACGAGGCCCTTCTCCATAGAGTGCATGCCAGTTATTTTTCTAGACTACAACAACAACAGTTTTTGCCTGTATCACAGTCCGAGCTTCCGATTACCCTTCAACCTTACCCAGACGACGGATAATTTTTGACAGATTGTCCGGCTAGGTTGTTGATCGGATTCACAGATCATGAATTCCACCGTGACGGATTCACCGTTGGGAAGACTTTTTCTTTATTCAAAGTCATGTACTCGGAAGTTCCGTGGTCATACCCATGTAGTTTCAAGTTTAGTTTGCTATTCTATATGACATCTGTTTACGGATCCATGAAAAATCTACAGATGATCCAGCATTTTCAGTAAATCATGCTTCGAAATGTTCGTGACGGAATCACCTGAAACGGACAGGACTCTTGACTAGTGTTGCTTGTCTATTTTTTTGCTGCTCTGTTTCAATCTGACTATTCTTATATGACATCTCTTACTAACATACAGTACCCAAGGATGATAAGATTTTTTTCATCGTGAGAAAAACGCGACTGGATCATCCCAGGGGTTAAATCTAGTCCGTGACGGAATCGACAAAAAATCGTGATGGAATCACGAGTGCGCTTTTTAAATCTTATCGGTAAAAGTGCTTTATTAATTACACATTTTCTTCAAAAAAATATTCCTAGAGTGAATTTATCTCTTCTACTTAGAAAATTAAAACTCTGACCTCTTATTTTTACTAAGGTATACAGCTCCCGCCACATGCATATCTTTTCTGCAGATGTTTCAAAATAGTATAGTTTTCAGTAAAGTGCAATTTTTCTTCTTTGACAATTTAGAATTTCCCGAGTTCTTCATGTTAAAAAATTGCGGGAAAAATATTTCGCTATTAAAACACATCTTCTCTATTATTGGCTTGTTCCCGGGGATCATAGGAAGCGAATAGAACAAACAGCATGCTAATATAGGGTCTACGACAGAATGTGGAGTGAATTTTATGCGAAAAAGGGCTGTTTAGCAATGTCCGCTTTTCCGTGGAATTCATGAGCGCACGATTGAAGTATCATGGGAAGATATATATTTTCAGTCGCTATCTCCCCCCCCCCCCCAATCTTCAAACAAAAGGAAAAGAAAAAGCCGAGAGAGCGCCTCGTGAGGCAGAGTTATTTTTCCAGACTACAACAACAACAGTTTTTGCCTGTATCACAGTTCGAGCTTCCGATGACCCTTCAACCTTACCTAGACGACGGATAATTTTTGACAGATTATCCGGCTAGGTTGTTGATCGGATTCACAGATAACGATTGAAGCATGGGAAGATATATTTTTTCAGTCGCTATCTCCCCAACCCTCACCCCCCAACTAAAGAAAAAAGAAAAGAAAAAGCCGAGAGAGTTCTTCGGAGTTTTACGTTTATGACCTCTGACTTTGAATTTGACTTCTCACTTCCGACTCGCATCCTGGTGAATGACACTCGTCCTTTATCTTTTTGCCGATTCAGAGATTCTCGAGGAAGTTTCCAATTATACTATCTGGAATGCGAGTTTTTCTTTCGTGAAAATTTACTCTTTATGAAAGCGCAGGTTTGTCTTGGTCGAAAACCGGCAATCTGTACCAGCGCGAAGCTATACTGTACACGCGCGAATTTAGTACCCTCGAATAAAGAGACCCGGTGGAAGCGCTGCAAAGGATACACACCTTTTGTGACGTAAGCATTCATTTGTGTCCAAAGAAAATTCAAGATTTCGTCGGGAACCATGACGATCCCTATTGGAAATACTATGAGTCGTGGGTTATGACAATTATTTGGCGGGAGATTTCACGTTGCGCTCCTAGACCTCCGTCTGATCGACGGAGGTAAAAATATGCTGTAGAACCCGTAACACAAATCATTTTGTAGTTTTCTGACCAAAATAACCAAGGAACCAAGAAAACGCATAGTGTTCTCGACGATTGGGTGGGTGATTGTCGATGGCAGTTTTTTATGCGATCTGCCACATTCACAGAAATATTCTTCCCCAGGAAGTCACACCATTTTTTTTTTGGAAACATGCGAAGTTGGCCGAAATTCGTTGTTGTATCAACGGACAAAAGCCAAGACCCTTGTATTTTCCATGTTGATTTGTTCCAAATTTAAGAGAGTATTTTAGCTCAAAATTTTCCGTTTTAAGTTTGACATCTCAGTCTATCAACTTACTCCCATTTTGTATATATTAGCTCTTCGTCTTCAGTTTGAAATATATATTATTATCATCCAAAATCGTGCTCTATCAGGTTGCTCATACAATGGGCATTATTCTTAGCCGATTATGCTAATTCGTTAACACCAAGGTTCTTGTGACGCCTAACACCTACGCCTATTTTGAATCTATTTGCATAATTTTCAGCTCAAAATATCTGAAAATCACAATTGTTCATGTTGCTCATTTAATTCAAGGCATTAACCTTAGGTCATGGTGCAAATTAATCAACACTGATATATCTCTAAGCATAGCATGACATCTTACGCCTATTTTGAATCTATTTCCACATTTATTCATGTACATTGCATGATTTCGTCGGGTCTATCTTTGTCTTCCTTTTGCATATCGCTCCAATTCTAATGAAATAGATGACGAGAATTACACAAAGACGGTTGGAGTAATAATAAACGATATGTTTACAAGACGGAGGAGTTTGACATTGAACTATGTATCCAAACAATACGCACGGGGTCTGACGATCCAATTATGAACAACTGAGCTCAAGGGCTATGAAATATGCTAAGAACCACTGGATGTACGAATATGACTTACATGTCATCAACTTATTTTTGTCCTTGAACTCAAATCGAGTTCAAATTTCATATTAACATTGTGAAACAGTGCCGCCAGTGTTGTTTTACAGTGAAAGCTATTTATTTTTTATTTATTTCCAAAGATGACCAACCGGTCCAGATGACTCATTTACAGGCTCCATAAACTAAGACTAAATAATAAAGACTATATAAACAGATAAGACAATAAATTAAGAAAAGTAAAAAAATAACATAAATAATATACGTATAGAGGCGGTAGATAAATTCGCAAAACATACAATTCGATAGGACATGTAAAAACTAAGACGATATTATAAAGGTAAGAGTTAACCGTAAAAATCTATAAGAAATAACATAACACACATGTAGAATGTAGGATAAAAATCTACATAGAGTTGACATAAACCTCACTATGTGATAATTGAAAATTAGTTATATAAAACTGTACGCAATGAGTGCTTAAAAGATTGAATTGGAGCAAAAAGATCCAGATCTGTACTATCAGAACAGGAAAATAATTCATTAAAACTGTGCATGCTCCTCTGGATAGGAGAAATTTTATAATTCACGAACATGTATCATATCATGAGGAATATGCCGGTGCATCTCATCACTACATAAATAGCAACGACCAAAATCAGTTACAGGCACGAATCTCTCATTCCGCATGTGATACTGTTTGGTTTGCCTTAATTTGTCTTAAGTTTTCCGTGTATTGAAAATTTCGTCGAAAACTAAAATCTAAGACACATAATACGACAAATTTGGACCTCTGGGTCAGAGATACAGGAATATTTATAATGTTATCCAATACCTCACCAACCACAGAATTTCTCCATCAACATTTTAATGCTTCACATTTTCTCCTCAGATAAAAGATGGCTAAAACAAAAGAGGCTACGGACTTTGAGGCGAGACTTGGTCAAATCTTCACTTCTGGTTGTACTGCCCTTGGAGTGGCTTTAGGCTCTGAGCTGGGGTTATTTTCCCTTATGTCAAAGTTCCGCGGACAATTCACGTCGCAGGAACTAGCGGATGCTGGTCACTTCAAAGAAAGGTAAATCGTTTGTTTCTTGGCATTATTATATGAGATACGCAGAGCTGGGACCGGTGAGCTGGGCACAAACTACATGTACATTAGTCTCCAGCAAAAAACATGGACCGAACCGGTACACATATAGTTGTAACTGTAACACTCGTTTTCCCCTCTAGTTCGTGATAATAATATATTTGTTGAATTTTGATCCTTTAGAGGTTATAATTCCTTCCCTTTGGAGAGCAAGCATTGTACAGGATTTGACCAGTTCAAGCGGCTATTGAACGCTTGGGGTGGATCGTCAAATTGCCGGCGCTCGATGTGCCCTATTGCCGGCGCTCAATGTGCCCCATTGCCGGCGCTCGATGTGCCCTGTTGCCGGCGCTCGATGTGCCCTATTTCCGGCGCTCGATCTGCCCTATTGCCGGCGCTGAATGTGCCCCATTGCCGGCGCTCAATGTGCCCTATTGCCGGCGCTCAATGTGCCCTATTGCCGGCGCTCAATGTGCCGTATTGCCGGCGCTCAATGTGCCCCATTGCCGGCGCTCAATGTGCCCTATTGCCGGCGCTCAATGTGCCCTGTTGTCGGCGCTCAATGTGCCCGATCGCCAATAAAACTTAAAATATGCGATCTGCCCATCTCACCTCATTAATATATTAATGCTGTAAAATTGTATGTACATATATTTATTTCTGTTTTATATATCTATTGATATGTCTATATATCTAGTTTTGAAATGCCGGACCGACCAGCCTATGGATTATGTTTATTGTAAATCTTTATCCGACAATAAAGAAGATTATCTATCAACCAGAACCTTAACTACGCTCGCTTAACCCTATCTGGCCTGGGCTTTTTTGGGGCCTGACCAGGCCTGGCGGGGGGGCCGGAATGGCCCCCCTAATTAGTTTTTAAACCCCTTGAGCTAGGATGCTGAAACTTACCACACTTTACCCTTGGGTCAAGCTCTACCAGAAAATGTAAAAAAATCCAAGATGGCCGCTTTGATGACGTCACAGTGACAGCATTTTCAAAAATGGCATATTTTGGTCGATTTTTCGGTCGGATTTTCCGAATTTTTTATTTATGCAATTTCTCCGCAAAAACTGCATGATAAATTAGTAAATATCAATGTGATGTGAAATAAAATAGTTTTTGCTCACTTTTCATCGCGGAAAAGCAGAAATTTTGAAGAAATATGACGAAAACATCACTTTTCTGGTACCCCATGTGGCCGCCATCTTGAATTTACCCATGATCCTCTGTTCAGGGGTTTATGCAAATGGGCTCAAAATGACCCCAATAAGATAAACTATGAAGTCCCGGAGTTTTAGCACTCCATTTTTCGCCGTTCCGGAGATTGCGCAGAAAGTTTGGTAGGAGGGCCATAATGACCCCCTAGGCCAGATAGGGTTAACACACTACCCAGTACCACATCACATACTTACCAGGGTATCTTTCGTGATATTTCGAGCTTTGTACCGGCCGGTGTAACAGAGTATGTGGATTTCAAGTACGTTCCTTTCATACAACGTAATCATTTTCCCGTTCGTAGAAACTGAGAGTTGTACTATCTTAAAAAGCATTATACATTCGGTTAGATGAAAACTAGTATCAGTCTTGGTACTTTGCAGGTCATCTGAATGGAACCAGATTTGTTTCTTTGTATTCCGCGGATTCAACCAAGAATTGAGTACTGGTATTTCAGAAACAACGGTACATCACATGAAATATCTTCCAGTGTTAAGCATTTGATTGATCAATTCAAATTTTCAAATGGAAATCCAGAAGTTTCAATGGCTTGTGAAGAACATCAAAAACATCCATGACAGCGTTACTATGGTTACAGTACAGGTTCATTGACTTAACAAATATGTTAGCATATAGAACGAAGATGGTTAACATGGCTCTACTCGTTGATAGTTTACTGATAACGAAGGGGTTAACATATGGTTCTACTCGTTGATAGTTTACCGATAACGAAGGGATTAATATGGTTCTACTCGCTGATAGTTTACCGATAAAGAAGATGGAACATGGTTCTACTAGTTGATAATTTAACGGTAAAGAAGATGGAACATGGTTCTACTCGTTGATAGTTTGCCGATAAAGAAGATCGAGCATGATTCTACTCGTTGATAGTTTGCCGATAAAGAAGATGGAGCATGGTTCTACTCGTTGATAGTTTGCCGATAAAGAAGATGGAACATGGTTCTACTAGTTGATAATTTAACGATAAAGAAGATGGAACACGGTTCTACTCGTTGATAGTTTGCCGATAAAGAAGATCGAGCATGATTCTACTCGTTGATAGTTTGCCGATAAAGAAGATGGAGCATGGTTCTACTCGTTGATAGTTTGCCGATAAAGAAGATGGGACATGGTTCTACTCGTTGATAGTTAACCGATAAAGAAGATGTAGCATGGTTCTACTCGTTGATAGTTTACCGATAAAGAAGATGGAACATGGCTTTACTCGTTGATAGTTTGCCGATAAAGAAGATGGAGCATGGTTCTACTCGTTGATAGTTCACCGATAAAGAAGATGGAACATGGTTCTAGTCGTTGATAGTTTGCCGATAAAGAAGATGGAACATGGTTCTACTCGCTGATAGTTTGCCCATAAAGAACATGGAACATGGCTTTATTCGTTGATAGTTTAACGATAAAAAAGATGGAACATGGTTCTACTCGTTGATAGTTTACCGATAAAGCAGATGGAACATGGCTTTACTCGTTGATAGTTTATACGATAAAGAAGATGGAACAAGGTTCTACTCGTTGATAGTTTGCCGATAAAGAAGATGGAACATGGCTTTACTCGTTGATAGTTTACTGATAACGAAGGGGTTAACATGGTTCTACTCGTTGATAGTTTGCCGATAAAGAAGATGGAACATGGTTCTACTCGTTGATAGTTTGCCGATAAAGAAGATGGAGCATGGTTCTACTCGTTGATAGTTTGCTGATAAAGAAGATGGAGCATGGTTCTACTCGTTGATAGTTTGCCGATAAAGAAGATGGAACATGGTTCTACTCGTTGATAGTTTAGCGATAAAGAAGATGGAGCATGGTTCTACTCGTTGATAGTTTACCGATAAAGAAGATGGAACATGGTTCTACTCGTTGATAGTTTGCCAATAAAGAAGATGGAACCTGGTTCTACTCGTTGATAGTTTATCGATAAAGAAGATGGAACATGGCTTTACTCGTTGATAGTTTGCCGATAAAGAAGATGGAACACGGTTCTACTCGTTGATAGTTTGCCGATAAAGAAGATGGAACATGGCTTTACTCGTTGATAGTTTACCGATAAAGAAGATGGAACACGGTTCTACTCGTTGATAGTTTGCCGATAAAGAAGATGGAACATGGCTTTACTCGTTGAGAGTTTACCGATAAAGAAGAGGGAACATGGTTCTACTCCTTGATAGTTTGCCGATAAAGAAGATGGAGCATGGTTCTACTCGTTGATAGGTTGCCGATAAAGAAGATGGAGCATGGTTCTACTCGTTGATAGTTTGCCGATAAAGAAGATGGGACATGGTTCTACTCGTTGATAGTTTACCGATAAAGAAGATGTAGCATGGTTCTACTCGTTGATAGTTTACCGATAAAGAAGATGGAACATGGCTTTACTCGTTGATAGTTTGTCGATAAAGAAGATGGAGCATGGTTCTACTCGTTGATAGTTCACCGATAAAGAAGATGGAAAATGGTTCTACTCGTTGATAGTTTGCCGATAAAGAAGATGGAACATGGTTCTACTCGTTGATAGTTTGCCCATAAAGAACATGGAACATGGCTTTACTCGTTGATAGTTTAACGATAAAGAAGATGGAACATGGTTCTACTCGTTGATAGTTTACCGATAAAGCAGATGGAACATGGCTTTACTCGTTGATAGTTTATACGATAAAGAAGATGGAACATGGTTCTACTCGTTGATAGTTTGCCGATAAAGAAGATGGAACATGGCTTTACTCGTTGATAGTTTACTGATAACGAAGGGGTTAACATGGTTCTACTCGTTGATAGTTTGCCGATAAAGAAGATGGAACATGGTTCTACTCGTTGATAGTTTGCCGATAAAGAAGATGGAGCATGGTTCTACTCGTTGATAGTTTGCTGATAAAGAAGATGGAGCATGGTTCTACTCGTTGATAGTTTGCCGATATAGAAGATGGAACATGGTTCTACTCGTTGATAGTTTAGCGATAAAGAAGATGGAGCATGGTTCTACTCGTTGATAGTTTACCGATAAAGAAGATGGAACATGGTTCTACTCGTTGATAGTTTGCCAATAAAGAAGATGGAACATGGTTCTACTCGTTGATAGTTTATCGATAAAGAAGATGGAACATGGCTTTACTCGGTGATAGTTTAACGATAAAGAAGATGGAACATGGTTCTACTCGTTGATAGTTTGCCGATAAAGAAGATGGAACACGGTTCTACTCGTTGATAGTTTGCCGATAAAGAAGATGGAATATGGCTTAACTCGTTGATAGTTTACCGTTAAGAAAGATGGAACACGGTTCTACTCGTTGATAGTTTGCCGATAAAGAAGATGGAACATGGCTTTACTCGTTGATAGTTTACCGATAAAGAAGATGGAACATGGTTCTACTCGTTGATAGTTTGCCGATAAAGAAGATGGAGCATGGTTCTACTCGTTGATAGGTTGCCGATAAAGAAGATGGAGCATGGTTCTACTCGTTGATAGTTTGCCGATAAATAAGATGGAACATGGCTTTACTCGTTGATAGTTTGCCGATAAAGAAGATGGAACATGGCTTTACTCGATGACAGTTTGCCGATAAAGAAGATGGAACATGGTTCTACTCGTTGAGAGTTTACCGATAAAGAAGAGGGAACATGGTTCTACTCGTTGATAGTTTGCCGATAAAGAAGATGGAGCTTGGTTCTACTCGTTGATAGGTTGCCGATAAAGAAGATGGAGCATGGTTCTACTCGTTGATAGTTTGCCGATAAAGAAGATGGGACATGGTTCTACTCGTTGATAGTTTACCGATAAAGAAGATGTAGCATGGTTCTACTCGTTGATAGTTTACCGATAAAGAAGATGGAACATGGCTTTACTCGTTGATAGTTTGCCGATAAAGAAGATGGAGCATGGTTCTACTCGTTGATAGTTCACCGATAAAGAAGATGGAACATGGTTCTACTCGTTGATAGTTTGCCGATAAAGAAGATGGAACATGGTTCTACTCGTTGATAGTTTGCCCATAAAGAACATGGAACATGGCTTTACTCGTTGATAATTTAACGATAAAGAAGATGGAACATGGTTCTACTCGTTGATAGTTTACCGATAAAGCAGATGGAACATGGCTTTACTCGTTGATAGTTTATACGATAAAGAAGATGGAACATGGTTCTACTCGTTGATAGTTTGCTGATAAAGAAGATGGAACATGGCTTTACTCGTTGATAGTTTACTGATAACGAAGGGGTTAACATGGTTCTACTCGTTGATAGTTTGCCGATAAAGAAGATGGAACATGGTTCTACTCGTTGATAGTTTGCCGATAAAGAAGATGGAGAATGGTTCTACTCGTTGATAGTTTGCTGATAAAGAAGATGGAGCATGGTTCTACTCGTTGATAGTTTGCCGATATAGAAGATGGAACATGGTTCTACTCGTTGATAGTTTAGCGATAAAGAAGATGGAGCATGGTTCTACTCGTTGATAGTTTACCGATAAAGAAGATGGAACATGGTTCTACTCGTTGATAGTTTGCCAATAAAGAAGGTGGAACATGGTTCTACTCGTTGACAGTTTATCGATAAAGGAGATGGAACATGGCTTTACTCGGTGATAGTTTAACGATAAAGAAGATGGAACATTGTTCTACTCGTTGATAGTTTGCCGATAAAGAAGATGGAACACGGTTCTACTCGTTGATAGTTTGCCGATAAAGAAGATGGAACATGGCTTTACTCGTTGATAGTTTACCGATAAAGAAGATGGAACACGGTTCTACTCGTTGATAGTTTGCCGATAAAGAAGATGGAACATGGCTTTACTCGTTGATAGTTTACCGATAAAGAAGATGGAACATGGTTCTACTCGTTGATAGTTTGCCGATAAAGAAGATGGAGCATGGTTCTACTCGTTGATAGGTTGCCGATAAAGAAGATGGAGCATGGTTCTACTCGTTGATAGTTTGCCGATAAATAAGGTGGAACATGGCTTTACTCGTTGATAGTTTGCCGATAAAGAAGATGGAACATGGCTTTACTCGATGACAGTTTGCCGATAAAGAAGATGGAACATGGTTCTACTCGTTGATAGTTTACCGATACAGAAGATGGAACGTGGCTTTACTCATTGATAGTTTGCCGATAAAGAAGATGGAACATGGTTCTACTCGTTGATAGTTTGCCGATAAAGAAGATGGAGCATGGTTCTACTCGTTGATAGTTTGCCGATAAAAAAGATGGAACCTGGTTCTACTCGTTGATAGTTTGCCGATAAGGAAGATGGGACATGGTTCTACTCGTTGATAGTTTGCCGATAAAGAAGATGGAGCATGGTTCTACTCGTTGATAGTTTGCCGATAAAGAAGATGGAGCATGGTTCTACTCGTTGATAGTTCACCGATAAAGAAGATGGAACATGGTTCTACTCGTTGATAGTTTGCCGATAAAGAAGATGGAACATGGTTCTACTCGCTGATAGTTTGCCCATAAAGAACATGGAACATAGCTTTCCTCGTTGATAGTTTACCGATAAAGAAGATGGAACATGGTTCTACTCGTTGATAGTTTGCCGATAAAGAAGATGGATCATGGTTCTACTCGTTGATAGTGTACCGATAAAGAAGATGGACCATGGCTTTACTCGTTGATAGTTTAACGATAAAGAAGATGGAACATGGCTTTACTCGTTGATAGTTTGCCGATGAAGAAGATGGAACATGGCTTTACTCGTTGATAGTTTACCGATGAAGAAGATGGAACATGGTTCTACTCGTTGATAGTTTGCCGATAAAGAAGATGGAACATGGTTCTACTCGTTGATAGTTTGCCGATAAAGAAGATGGAGCATGGTTCTACTCGTTGATAGTTTGCCGATAAAGAAGATGGAACATGGCTTTACTCGTTGATAGTTTGCCGATAAAGAAGATGGAGCATGGTTCTACTCGTTGATAGTTTGCTGATAAAGAAGATGGAGCATGGTTTTACTCGTTGATAGTTTGCCGATAAAGAAGATGGAACATGGTTCTACTCGTTGATAGTTTAGCGATAAAGAAGATGGAGCATGGTTCTACTCGTTGATAGTTTACCGATAAAGAAGATGGAACATGGTTCTACTCGTTTATAGTTTGCCAATAAAGAAGATGGAACATGGTTCTACTCGTTGATAGTTTATCGATAAAGAAGATGGAACATGGCTTTACTCGTTGATAGTTTGCCGATAAAGAAGATGGAACATGGCTTTACTCGATGACAGTTTGCCGATAAAGAAGATGGAACATGGTTCTACTCGTTGAGAGTTTACCGATAAAGAAGAGGGAACATGGTTCTACTCGTTGATAGTTTGCCGATAAAGAAGATGGAGCTTGGTTCTACTCGTTGATAGGTTGCCGATAAAGAAGATGGAGCATGGTTCTACTCGTTGATAGTTTGCCGATAAAGAAGATGGGACATGGTTCTACTCGTTGATAGTTTACCGATAAAGAAGATGTAGCATGGTTCTACTCGTTGATAGTTTACCGATAAAGAAGATGGAACATGGCTTTACTCGTTGATAGTTTGCCGATAAAGAAGATGGAGCATGGTTCTACTCGTTGATAGTTTGCTGATAAAGAAGATGGAGCATGGTTTTACTCGTTGATAGTTTGCCGATAAAGAAGATGGAACATGGTTCTACTCGTTGATAGTTTAGCGATAAAGAAGATGGAGCATGGTTCTACTCGTTGATAGTTTACCGATAAAGAAGATGGAACATGGTTCTACTCGTTTATAGTTTGCCAATAAAGAAGATGGAACATGGTTCTACTCGTTGATAGTTTATCGATAAAGAAGATGGAACATGGCTTTACTCGTTGATAGTTTGCCGATAAAGAAGATGGAACATGGCTTTACTCGATGACAGTTTGCCGATAAAGAAGATGGAACATGGTTCTACTCGTTGAGAGTTTACCGATAAAGAAGAGGGAACATGGTTCTACTCGTTGATAGTTTGCCGATAAAGAAGATGGAGCTTGGTTCTACTCGTTGATAGGTTGCCGATAAAGAAGATGGAGCATGGTTCTACTCGTTGATAGTTTGCCGATAAAGAAGATGGGACATGGTTCTACTCGTTGATAGTTTACCGATAAAGAAGATGTAGCATGGTTCTACTCGTTGATAGTTTACCGATAAAGAAGATGGAACATGGCTTTACTCGTTGATAGTTTGCCGATAAAGAAGATGGAGCATGGTTCTACTCGTTGATAGTTCACCGATAAAGAAGATGGAACATGGTTCTACTCGTTGATAGTTTGCCGATAAAGAAGATGGAACATGGTTCTACTCGTTGATAGTTTGCCAATAAAGAAGGTGGAACATGGTTCTACTCGTTGACAGTTTATCGATAAAGGAGATGGAACATGGCTTTACTCGGTGATAGTTTAACGATAAAGAAGATGGAACATTGTTCTACTCGTTGATAGTTTGCCGATAAAGAAGATGGAACACGGTTCTACTCGTTGATAGTTTGCCGATAAAGAAGATGGAACATGGCTTTACTCGTTGATAGTTTACCGATAAAGAAGATGGAACACGGTTCTACTCGTTTATAGTTTGCCGATAAAGAAGATGGAACATGGTTCTACTCGTTGATAGTTTGCCGATAAAGAAGATGAAGCATGGTTCTACTCGTTGATAGGTTGCCGATAAAGAAGATGGAGCTTGGTTCTACTCGTTGATAGTTTGCCGATAAATAAGGTGGAACATGGCTTTACTCGTTGATAGCTTGCCGATAAAGAAGATGGAACATGGCTTTACTCGATGACAGTTTGCCGATAAAGAAGATGGAACATGGTTCTACTCGTTGATAGTTTACCGATACAGAAGATGGAACGTGGCTTTACTCATTGATAGTTTGCCGATAAAGAAGATGGAACATGGTTCTACTCGTTGATAGTTTGCCGATAAAGAAGATGGAGCATGGTTCTACTCGTTGATAGTTTGCCGATAAAAAAGATGGAACCTGGTTCTACTCGTTGATAGTTTGCCGATAAGGAAGATGGGACATGGTTCTACTCGTTGATAGTTTGCCGATAAAGAAGATGGAGCATGGTTCTACTCGTTGATAGTTTGCCGATAAAGAAGATGGAGCATGGTTCTACTCGTTGATAGTTCACCGATAAAGAAGATGGAACATGGTTCTACTCGTTGATAGTTTGCCGATAAAGAAGATGGAACATGGTTCTACTCGCTGATAGTTTGCCCATAAAGAACATGGAACATAGCTTTCCTCGTTGATAGTTTACCGATAAAGAAGATGGAACATGGTTCTACTCGTTGATAGTTTGCCGATAAAGAAGATGGATCATGGTTCTACTCGTTGATAGTGTACCGATAAAGAAGATGGACCATGGCTTTACTCGTTGATAGTTTAACGATAAAGAAGATGGAACATGGCTTTACTCGTTGATAGTTTGCCGATGAAGAAGACGGAACATGGCTTTACTCGTTGATAGTTTACCGATGAAGAAGATGGAACATGGTTCTACTCGTTGATAGTTTGCCGATAAAGAAGATGGAACATGGTTCTACTCGTTGATAGTTTGCCGATAAAGAAGATGGAGCATGGTTCTACTCGTTGATAGTTTGCCGATAAAGAAGATGGAACATGGCTTTACTCGTTGATAGTTTGCCGATAAAGAAGATGGAGCATGGTTCTACTCGTTGATAGTTTGCTGATAAAGAAGATGGAGCATGGTTTTACTCGTTGATAGTTTGCCGATAAAGAAGATGGAACATGGTTCTACTCGTTGATAGTTTAGCGATAAAGAAGATGGAGCATGGTTCTACTCGTTGATAGTTTACCGATAAAGAAGATGGAACATGGTTCTACTCGTTTATAGTTTGCCAATAAAGAAGATGGAACATGGTTCTACTCGTTGATAGTTTATCGATAAAGAAGATGGAACATGGCTTTACTCGGTGATAGTTTACCGATAAAGAAGGTGGAACATGGTTCTACTCGTTGATAGTTTGCCGATAAAGAAGATGGATCATGGTTCTACTCGTTGATAGTGTACCGATAAAGAAGATGGACCATGGCTTTATTCGTTGATAGTTTAACGATAAAGAAGATGGAACATGGCTTTACTCGTTGATAGTTTGCCGATGAAGAAGACGGAACATGGCTTTACTCGTTGATAGTTTACCGATGAAGAAGATGGAACATGGTTCTACTCGTTGATAGTTTGCCGATAAAGAAGATGGAGCATGGTTCTACTCGTTGATAGTTTGCCGATAAAGAAGATGGAGCATGGTTCTACTCGTTGATAGTTTGCCGATAAAGAAGATGGAACATGGCTTTACTCGTTGATAGTTTGCCGATAAAGAAGATGGAGCATGGTTCTACTCGTTGATAGTTTGCTGATAAAGAAGATGGAGCATAGTTTTACTCGTTGATAGTTTGCCGATAAAGAAGATGGAACATGGTTCTACTCGTTGATAGTTTAGCGATAAAGAAGATGGAGCATGGTTCTACTCGTTAATAGTTTACCGATAAAGAAGATGGAACATGGTTCTACTCGTTTATAGTTTGCCAATAAAGAAGATGGAACATGGTTCTACTCGTTGATAGTTTATCGATAAAGAAGATGGAACATGGCTTTACTGGTTGATAGTTTAACGATAAAGAAGATGGAACATGGTTCTACTCGTTGATAGTTTGCCGATAAAGAAGATGGAACCCGGTTCTACTAGTTGATAGTTTGCCGATAAAGAAGATGGAACATGGCTTTACTCGTTGATAGTTTACCGATAAAGAAGATGGAACACGGTTCTACTCGTTGATAGTTTGCCGATAAAGAAGATGGAACATGGCTTTACTCGTTGATAGTTTACCGATAAAGAAGATGGAACATGGTTCTACTCGTTGATAGTTTGCCGATAAAGAAGATGGAGCATGGTTCTACTCGTTGATAGTTTGCCGATAAAGAAGATGGAGCATGGTTCTACTCGTTGATAGTTTGCCGATAAAGAAGATGGAACATGGCTTTACTCGTTGATAGTTTGCCGATAAAGAAGATGGAACATGGCTTTACTCGTTGACAGTTTGCCGATAAAGAAGATGGAACATGGTTCTACTCTTTGATAGTTTACCGATACAGAAGATGGAACGTGGCTTTACTCGTTGATAGTTTGCCGATAAAGAAGATGGAACGTGGTTCTACTCGTTGATAGTTTGCCGATAAAGCAGATGGAACCTGGTTCTACTCGTTGATAGTTTGCCGATAAGGAAGATGGAACATGGTTCTACTCGTTGATAGTTTGCCGATAAAGAAGATGGAGCATGGTTCTACTCGTTGATAGTTTACCGATAAAGAAGATGGAACATGGTTCTACTCGTTGATAGTTTGCCGATAAAGAAGATGGAATATGGTTCTACTCGCTGATAGTGTACCGGTAAAGAAGATGGAACATGGCTTTATTCGTTGATAGTTTAACGATAAAGAAGATGGAACATGGCTTTACACGTTGATAGTTTGCCGATGAAGAAGATGGAACATGGCTTTACTCGTTGATAGTTTACCGATGAAGAAGATGGAACATGGTTCTACTCGTTGATAGTTTGCCGATAAAGAAGATGGAACATGGTTCTACTCGTTGATAGTTTGCCGATAAAGAAGATGGAGCATGGTTCTACTCGTTGATAGTTTGCCGATAAAGAAGATGGAACATGGTTCTACTCGTTGATAGTTTACCGATAACGAAGATGGAACATTGTTCTACTCGTTGATAGTTTACCGATAAGGCAGATGGAACATGGTTCTACTCGTTAATAGTTTGCCGGTAATGAAGATGGAACATGGTTCTACTCGTTGATAGTTTGCCGATAAAGAAGATCGAACATGGTTTTACTCGTTGATAGTTTACCGATAAAGAAGATGGAACATGGTTCTACTCGTTGATAGTTTGCCGATAAAGAAGATGGAACATGGTTCTACTCGTTGATAGCTTGCCGATAAAGAAGATGGAACATGGCTTTACTCGTTGATAGTTTACCGATAAAGAAGCTGGAACATGGCTTTACACGTTGATAGTTTGCCGATAAAGAAGATTGAACATGGTTCTACTCGTTGATAGTTTGCCGGTAAAGAAGATGGAGCATGGTTCTACTCGTTGATAGTTTGACGATTAAGAAGATGGAACATGGTTCTACTCGTTGATAGTTTGCCGATAAAGATGAAACATGGTTCTACTCATTGATAGTTTGCCGATAAACAAGATGGAGCATGGCTCTACTCGTTGATAGTTTGCCGACAAAGAAGATGCAGCATGGTTCTACTCGTTGATAATTTGCCGATAAAGATGGAACATGGCTTTACTCGTTGATAGCTTACCGATAAAGAAGATGGAACATGGTTCTGCTCGTTGATAGTTTGCCGATAAAGAAGATGGAACATGGCTTTACTCGTTGATAGTTTACCGATAAAGAAGATGGAACATGGTTCTACTCGTTGATAGTTTACCGATAACGAAGATGGAACATTGTTCTACTCGTTGATAGTTTACCGATAAGGCAGATGGAACATGGTTCTACTCGTTAATAGTTTGCCGGTAATGAAGATGGAACATGGTTCTACTCGTTGATAGTTTGCCGATAAAGAAGATCGAACATGGTTCTACTCGTTGATAGTTTACCGATAAAGAAGATGGAACATGGTTCTACTCGTTGATAGTTTGCCGATAAAGAAGATGGAACATGGTTCTACTCGTTGATAGCTTGCCGATAAAGAAGATGGAACATGGCTTTATTCGTTGATAGTTTACCGATAAAGAAGCTGGAACATGGCTTTACACGTTGATAGTTTGCCGATAAAGAAGATTGAACATGGTTCTACTCGTTGATAGTTTGCCGGTAAAGAAGATGGAGCATGGTTCTACTCGTTGATAGTTTGACGATTAAGAAGATGGAACATGGTTCTACTCGTTGATAGTTTGCCGATAAAGATGAAACATGGTTCTACTCATTGATAGTTTGCCGATAAACAAGATGGAGCATGGCTCTACTCGTTGATAGTTTGCCGACAAAGAAGATGCAGCATGGTTCTACTCGTTGATAATTTGCCGATAAAGATGGAACATGGCTTTAC
Source organism: Hanleya hanleyi (assembly GCA_036873755.1). Classification (NCBI taxonomy): domain Eukaryota; kingdom Metazoa; phylum Mollusca; class Polyplacophora; order Lepidopleurida; family Hanleyidae; genus Hanleya; species Hanleya hanleyi. Next base: position 19,325 of record JAVTVY010028320.1, read on the forward strand.
TCGTTGATAGGTTACCGATAAAGAAGATGGAACATGGTTCTACTCGCTGATAGTTTGCCGATAAAGAAGATGGAACATGGCTTTACTCGTTGATAGTTTACCGATAAAGAAAATGGAACATAGTTTTACTCGTTGATAGTGTACCGATAAAGAAGATGGAACATGGTTCTACTCGTTGATAGTTTGCCGATAAAGAAGATGGAACATGGTTCTACTCGTTGATAGTTTAGCGATTAAGATGGAGCATGGTTCTCCTCGTTGATAGTTTGCCGATAAAGAAGATGGAACATGGTTCTACTCGTTGGTAATTTACCGATAAAGCAGATGGAACATGGTTCTACTCGTTGATAGTTTGCCGATAAAGAAGATGGAACATGGCTTTACTCGTTGATAGTTTGCCGATAAAGAAGATGGAGCATGGTTCTACTCGTTGATAGTTTGCCGATAAAGAAGATGGAACATGGCTTTTCTCGTTGATAGTTTACCGATAAAGAAGATGGAACATGGTTCTACTCTTTGATAGTTTACCGATAAAGCAGATGGAACATGGTTCTACTCGTTGATAGTTTGCCGATATAGGAGATGGAACATGGTTCTACTAGTTGATAGTTTGCCGATAAAGAAGATGGAACATGGCTTTACTCGTTGATAGTTTGCCGATAAAGAAGATCGAGCATGGTTCTACTCGTTGATAGTTTGCCGATGAAGAAGATGGAGCATGGTTCTACTCGTTGATAGTTTGCCGATAAAGAAGATGGAACATAGCTTTACTCGTTGATAGTTTACCGATAAAGAAGATGGAACATGGTTCTACTCGTTGATAGTTTGCCGATAAATAAGATGGAACATGGTTCTACTCGTTGATAGTTTGCCGATAAAGAAGACGGAGCATGGTTCTACTCGTTGATAGTTTTCCAATAAAGAAGATGGAGCATGGTTCTACTCGTTGATAGTTTGCCGATAAAGAAGATGGAGCATGGTTCTACTCGTTGATAGTTTAACGATAAAAAAGATGGAACATGGTTCTACTCGTTGATAGTTTAGCGATAAAGAAGATGGAACATGGTTCTACTCGTTGATAGTTTGCCGATAAAGAAGATGGAACATGGTTCTACTCGTCGATAGTGTACCGATAAAGAAGATGGAACATGGCTTTACTCGTTGATAGCTTAACGATAAAGAAGATGGAACATGGCTTTACACGTTGATAGTTTGCCGATGAAGAAGATGGAGCACGGCTTTACTCGTTGATAGTTTACCGATGAAGAAGATGGAACATGGTTCTACTCGTTGATAGTTTGCCGATAAAGAAGATGGAACATGGTTCTACTCGTTGATAGTTTGCCGATAAAGAAGATGGAGCATGGTTCTACTCGTTGATAGTTTGCCGATAAAGAAGATGGAACATGGCTTTACTCGTTGATAGTTTGCCGATAAAGAAGATGGAACATGGTTCTACTCGTTGATAGTTTGCCGATAAAGAAGATGGAACATGGTTCTACTCGTTGATAGTTTGCCGATAAAGAAGATGGAACATGGCTTTACTCGTTGATAGTTTGCCGATAAAGAAGATGGAATATGGTTCTACTCGTTGATAGTTTACCGATAACGAAGATGGAACATTGTTCTACTCGTTGATATTTTACCGAAAAGGCAGATGGGACATGGTTCTACTCGTTAATAGTTTGCCGATAAAGAAGATGGAACATGGTTCTACTCGTTGATAGTTTGCCGATAAAGAAGATGGAACATGGTTCTACTCGTTGATAGTTTACCGATAAAGAAGATTGAACATGGTTCTACTCGTTGATAGTTTGCCGATAAAGAAGATGGAACATGGTTCTACTCGTTGATAGCGTGACGATAAAGAAGATGGAACATGGCTTTACTCGTTGATAGTTTACCGATAAAGAAGATGGAACATGGCTTTACTCGTTGATAGTTTGCCGATAAAGAAGATGGAACATGGTTCTACTCGTTGATAGTTTGCCGGTAAAGAAGATGGAGCATGGTTCTACTCGTTGATAGTTTGCCTATTAAGAAGATGGAACATGGTTCTACTCGTTGATAGTTTGCCGATAAAGATGAAACATGGTTCTACTCATTGATAGTTTGCCGATAAACAAGATGGAGCATGGTTCTACTCGTTGATAGTTTGCCGACAAAGAAGATGCAGCATGGTTCTACTCGTTGATAGTTTGCCGATAAAGATGGAACATGGCTTTACTCGTTGATAGGTTACCGATAAAGAAGATGGAACATGGTTCTACTCGTTGATAGTTTGCCGATAAAGAAGATGGAACATGGCTTTACTCGTTGATAGTTTACCGATAAAGAAGATGGAACATAGTTTTACTCGTTGATAGTGTTCCGATAAAGAAGATGGAACATGGTTCTACTCGTTGATAGTTTGCCGATAAAGAAGATGGGACATGGTTCTACTCGTTGATAGTTTAGCGATAAAGATGGAGCATGGTTCTACTCGTTGATAGTTTGCCGATAAAGAAGATGGAACATGGTTCTACTCGTTGATAGTTTGCCGATAAAGAAGATGGAACATGCTTCTACTCGTTGATAGTTTACCGATAAAACAGATGGAACATGGTTCTACTCGTTGATAGTTTGCCGATAAAGAAGATGGAACATGGCTTTACTCGTTGATAGTTTGCCGATAAAGAAGATGGAACATGGTTTTACTCGTTGATAGTTTGCCGATAAAGAAGATGGAACATGGCTTTTCTCGTTGATAGTTTACCGATAAAGAAGATGGAACATGGTTCTACTCTTTGATAGTTTACCGATAAAGCAGATGGAACATGGTTCTACTCGTTGATAGTTTGCCGATATAGAAGATGGAACATGGTTCTACTCGTTGATAGTTTGCCGATAAAGAAGATGGAGCATGGTTCTACTCGTTGATAGTTTGCCGATGAAGAAGATGGAGCATGGTTCTACTCGTTGATAGTTTGCCGATAAGGAAGATGGAACATAGCTTTACTCGTTGATAGTTTACCGATAAAGAGGATGGAACATGGTTCTACCCGTTGATAGTTTGCCGATAAATAAGATGGAACATGGTTCTACTCGTTGATAGTTTGCCGATAAAGAAGACGGAGCATGGTTCTACTCGTTGATAGTTTTCTGATAAAGAAGATGGAGCATGGTTCTACTCGTTGATAGTTTGCCGATAAAGAAGATGGAGCATGGTTCTACTCGTTGATAGTTTAACGATAAAGAAGATGGAACATGGTTCTGCTCGTTGATAGTTTAGCGATAAAGAAGATGGAACATGGTTCTACTCGTTGATAGTTTACCGATAAAGAAGATGGAACATGATTCTACTCGTTGATAGTTTGCCGATAAAGAAGATGGCACATGGTTCTACTCGTTGATAGTTTGCCGATAAAGAAGATGGAGCATGGTTCTACTCGTTGATAGTTTGCCGATAAAGAAGATGGAGCATGGTTCTACTCGTTGATAGTTTGCCGATAAAGAAGATGGAACATGGTTCTACTCGTTGATAGTTTGCCGATAAAGAAGATGGAGCATGGTTCTACTCGTTGATAGTTTGCCGATAAAGAAGATGGAGCATGGTTCTACTCGTTGATAGTTTGCCGATAAATAAGATGGAACATGGTTCTACTCGTTGATAGTTTGCCGATAAAGAAGATGGTTCATGGTTCTACTCGTTGCTAGTTTTCCGATAAAGAAGATGGAGCATGGTTCTACTCGTTGATAGTTTAGCGATAAAGAAGATGGAACATGGTTCTACTCGTTGATAGTTTGCCGATAAAGAAGATGGAGCATGGTTCTACTCGTTGATAGTTTAGCGATAAAGAAGATGGAGCATGTTTCTACTCGTTGATAGTTTGCCGATAAAGAAGATGGAACATGGTTCTGCTCGTTGATAGTTTGCCGATAAAGAAGATGGAGCATGGTTCTACTCTTATATAGTTTGCCGATAAAGAAGATGGAGCATGGTTCTACTGGTTGATAGTTTGCCGATAAAGAAGATGGAGCATGGTTCTACTCGTTGATAGTTTGCCGATAAAGAAGATGGAGCATGGTTCTACTCCTTGATAGTTTGCCGATAAATAAGATGGAACATGGCTCTACTCGTTGATAGTTTGCCGATAAAGAAGATGGAGCATGGTTCTACTCGTTGATAGTTTTCCGATAAAGAAGATGGAGCATGGTTCTACTCGTTGATAGATTAGCGATATAGAAGATGAAACATGGTTCTACTCGTTGATAGTTTGCCGATAAAGAAGATGGAGCATGGTTCTACTCGTTGATAGTTTTCCGATAAAGAAGATGGAGCATGGTTCTACTCGTTGATAGTTTGCCGATAAAAAAGATGGAGAATGATTCTACTCGTTGATAGTTTAACGATAAAGAAGATGGAACATGGTTCTACTCGTTGATAGTTTAGCGATAAAGAAGATGGAACATGGTTCTACTCGTTGATAGTTTGCCGATAAATAAGATGGAACATGGTTCTACTCGTTGATAGTTTGCCGATAAAGAAGACGGCGCATGGTTCTACTCGTTGATAGTTTTCTGATAAAGAAGATGGAGCATGGTTCTACTCGTTGATAGTTTGCCGATAAAGAAGATGGAGCATGGTTCTACTCGTTGATAGTTTAACGATAAAGAAGATGGAACATGGTTCTGCTCGTTGATAGTTTAGCGATAAAGAAGATGGAACATGGTTCTACTCGTTGATAGTTTACCGATAAAGAAGATGGAACATGATTCTACTCGTTGATAGTTTGCCGATAAAGAAGATGGCACATGGTTCTACTCGTTGATAGTTTGCCGATAAAGAAGATGGAGCATGGTTCTACTCGTTGATAGTTTGCCGATAAAGAAGATGGAGCATGGTTCTACTCGTTGATAGTTTGCCGATAAAGAAGATGGAGCATGGTTCTACTCGTTGATAGTTTGCCGATAAAGAAGATGGAACATGGTTCTACTCGTTGATAGTTTGCCGATAAAGAAGATGGAGCATGGTTCTACTCGTTGATAGTTTGCCGATAAAGAAGATGGAGCATGGTTCTACTCGTTGATAGTTTGCCGATAAATAAGATGGAACATGGTTCTACTCGTTGATAGTTTGCCGATAAAGAAGATGGAGCATGGTTCTACTCGTTGATAGTTTGCCGAGGAAGAAGATGGAGCATGGTTCTATTCGTTGATAGTTTGCCGATAAAGAAGATGGAACAAAGCTTTACTCGTTGATAGTTTACCGATAAAGAAGATGGAACATGGCTTTACACGTTGATAGTTTGCCGATGAAGAAGATGGAACATGGCTTTACTCGTTGATAGTTTACCGATGAAGAAGATGGAACATGGTTCTACTCGTTGATAGTTTGCCGATAAAGAAGATGGAATATGGTTCTACTCGCTGATAGTGTACCGGTAAAGAAGATGGAACATGGCTTTATTCGTTGATAGTTTAACGATAAAGAAGATGGAACATGGCTTTACACGTTGATAGTTTGCCGATGAAGAAGATGGAACATGGCTTTACTCGTTGATAGTTTACCGATGAAGAAGATGGAACATGGTTCTACTCGTTGATAGTTTGCCGATAAAGAAGATGGAACATGGTTCTACTCGTTGATAGTTTGCCGATAAAGAAGATGGAGCATGGTTCTACTCGTTGATAGTTTGCCGATAAAGAAGATGGAACATGGCTTTACTCGTTGATAGTTTACCGATAAAGAAGATGGAACATGGTTCTACTCGTTGATAGTTTGCCGATAAAGAAGATGGAACATGGTTCTACTCGTTGATAGTTTGCCGATAAAGAGGATGGAACATGGCTTTACTCGTTGATAGTTTGCCGTTAAAGAAGATGGAACATGGTTCTACTCGTTGATAGTTTACCGATAACGAAGATGGAACATTGTTCTACTCGTTGATAGTTTACCGATAAGGCAGATGGAACATGATTCTACTCGTTAATAGTTTGCCGATAAAGAAGATGGAACATGGTTCTACTCGTTGATAGTTTGCCGATAAAGAAGATGGAACATGGTTCTACTCGTTGATAGTTTACCGATAAAGAAGATGGAACATGGTTCTACTCGCTGATAGTTTGCCGATAAAGCAGATGGAACATGGTTCTACTCGTTGATAGTTTGCCGGTAAAGAAGATGGAGCATGGTTCTACTCGTTGATAGTTTGCCTATTAAGAAGATGGAACATGGTTCTACTCGTTGATAGTTTGCCGATAAAGATGAAACATGGTTCTACTCATTGATAGTTTGCCGATAAACAAGATGGAGCATGGCTCTACTCGTTGATAGTTTGCCGACAAAGAAGATGCAGCATGGTTCTACTCGTTGATAATTTGCCGATAAAGATGGAACATGGCTTTACTCGTTGATAGCTTACCGATAAAGAAGATGGAACATGGTTCTGCTCGTTGATAGTTTGCCGATAAAGAAGATGGAACATGGCTTTACTCGTTGATAGTTTACCGATAAAGAAGATGGAACATGGTTCTACTCGTTGATAGTTTACCGATAACGAAGATGGAACATTGTTCTACTCGTTGATAGTTTACCGATAAGGCAGATGGAACATGGTTCTACTCGTTAATAGTTTGCCGGTAATGAAGATGGAACATGGTTCTACTCGTTGATAGTTTGCCGATAAAGAAGATCGAACATGGTTCTACTCGTTGATAGTTTACCGATAAAGAAGATGGAACATGGTTCTACTCGTTGATAGTTTGCCGATAAAGAAGATGGAACATGGTTCTACTCGTTGATAGCTTGCCGATAAAGAAGATGGAACATGGCTTTATTCGTTGATAGTTTACCGATAAAGAAGCTGGAACATGGCTTTACACGTTGATAGTTTGCCGATAAAGAAGATTGAACATGGTTCTACTCGTTGATAGTTTGCCGGTAAAGAAGATGGAGCATGGTTCTACTCGTTGATAGTTTGACGATTAAGAAGATGGAACATGGTTCTACTCGTTGATAGTTTGCCGATAAAGATGAAACATGGTTCTACTCATTGATAGTTTGCCGATAAACAAGATGGAGCATGGCTCTACTCGTTGATAGTTTGCCGACAAAGAAGATGCAGCATGGTTCTACTCGTTGATAATTTGCCGATAAAGATGGAACATGGCTTTACTCGTTGATAGGTTACCGATAAAGAAGATGGAACATGGTTCTACTCGTTGATAGTTTGCCGATAAAGAAGATGGAACATGGCTTTACTCGTTGATAGTTTACCGATAAAGAAAATGGAACATAGTTTTACTCGTTGATAGTGTACCGATAAAGAAGATGGAACATGGTTCTACTCGTTGATAGTTTGCCGATAAAGAAGATGGAACATGGTTCTACTCGTTGATAGTTTAGCGATTAAGATGGAGCATGGTTCTCCTCGTTGATAGTTTGCCGATAAAGAAGATGGAACATGGTTCTACTCGTTGGTAATTTACCGATAAAGCAGATGGAACATGGTTCTACTCGTTGATAGTTTGCCGATAAAGAAGATGGAACATGGCTTTACTCGTTGATAGTTTGCCGATAAAGAAGATGGAGCATGGTTCTACTCGTTGATAGTTTGCCGATAAAGAAGATGGAACATGGCTTTTCTCGTTGATAGTTTACCGATAAAGAAGATGGAACATGGTTCTACTCTTTGATAGTTTACCGATAAAGCAGATGGAACATGGTTCTACTCGTTGATAGTTTGCCGATATAGGAGATGGAACATGGTTCTACTAGTTGATAGTTTGCCGATAAAGAAGATGGAACATGGCTTTACTCGTTGATAGTTTGCCGATAAAGAAGATCGAGCATGGTTCTACTCGTTGATAGTTTGCCGATGAAGAAGATGGAGCATGGTTCTACTCGTTGATAGTTTGCCGATAAAGAAGATGGAACATAGCTTTACTCGTTGATAGTTTACCGATAAAGAAGATGGAACATGGTTCTACTCGTTGATAGTTTGCCGATAAATAAGATGGAACATGGTTCTACTCGTTGATAGTTTGCCGATAAAGAAGACGGAGCATGGTTCTACTCGTTGATAGTTTTCCAATAAAGAAGATGGAGCATGGTTCTACTCGTTGATAGTTTGCCGATAAAGAAGATGGAGCATGGTTCTACTCGTTGATAGTTTAACGATAAAAAAGATGGAACATGGTTCTACTCGTTGATAGTTTAGCGATAAAGAAGATGGAACATGGTTCTACTCGTTGATAGTTTGCCGATAAAGAAGATGGATCATGGTTCTACTCGTTGATAGTGTACCGATAAAGAAGATGGACCATGGCTTTACTCGTTGATAGTTTAACGATAAAGAAGATGGAACATGGCTTTACTCGTTGATAGTTTGCCGATGAAGAAGATGGAACATGGCTTTACTCGTTGATAGTTTACCGATGAAGAAGATGGAACATGGTTCTACTCGTTGATAGTTTGCCGATAAAGAAGATGGAACATGGTTCTACTCGTTGATAGTTTGCCGATAAAGAAGATGGAGCATGGTTCTACTCGTTGATAGTTTGCCGATAAAGAAGATGGAACATGGCTTTACTCGTTGATAGTTTACCGATAAAGAAGATGGAACATGGTTCTACTCGTTGATAGTTTGCCGATAAAGAAGATGGAACATGGTTCTACTCGTTGATAGTTTGCGATAAAGAAGATGGAACATGGCTTTACTCGTTGATAGTTTGCCGATAAAGAAGATGGAACATGGTTCTACTCGTTGATAGTTTACCGATAACGAAGATGGAACATTGTTCTACTCGTTGATAGTTTACCGATAAGGCAGATGGAACATGGTTCTACTCGTTAATAGTTTGCCGGTAATGAAGATGGAACATGGTTCTACTCGTTGATAGTTTGCCGATAAAGAAGATCGAACATGGTTCTACTCGTTGATAGTTTACCGATAAAGAAGATGGAACATGGTTCTACTCGTTGATAGTTTGCCGATAAAGAAGATGGAACATGGTTCTACTCGTTGATAGCTTGCCGATAAAGAAGATGGAACATGGCTTTACTCGTTGATAGTTTACCGATAAAGAAGCTGGAACATGGCTTTACACGTTGATAGTTTGCCGATAAAGAAGATTGAACATGGTTCTACTCGTTGATAGTTTGCCGGTAAAGAAGATGGAGCATGGTTCTACTCGTTGATAGTTTGACGATTAAGAAGATGGAACATGGTTCTACTCGTTGATAGTTTGCCGATAAAGATGAAACATGGTTCTACTCATTGATAGTTTGCCGATAAACAAGATGGAGCATGGCTCTACTCGTTGATAGTTTGCCGACAAAGAAGATGCAGCATGGTTCTACTCGTTGATAATTTGCCGATAAAGATGGAACATGGCTTTACTCGTTGATAGGTTACCGATAAAGAAGATGGAACATGGTTCTACTCGTTGATAGTTTGCCGATAACGAAGATGGAACATTGTTCTACTCGTTGATAGTTTACCGATAAGGCAGATGGAACATGGTTCTACTCGTTAATAGTTTGCCGGTAATGAAGATGGAACATGGTTCTACTCGTTGATAGTTTGCCGATAAAGAAGATCGAACATGGTTCTACTCGTTGATAGTTTACCGATAAAGAAGATGGAACATGGTTCTACTCGTTGATAGTTTGCCGATAAAGAAGATGGAACATGGTTCTACTCGTTGATAGCTTGCCGATAAAGAAGATGGAACATGGCTTTACTCGTTGATAGTTTACCGATAAAGAAGCTGGAACATGGCTTTATACGTTGATAGTTTGCCGATAAAGAAGATTGAACATGGTTCTACTCGTTGATAGTTTGCCGGTAAAGAAGATGGAGCATGGTTCTACTCGTTGATAGTTTGACGATTAAGAAGATGGAACATGGTTCTACTCGTTGATAGTTTGCCGATAAAGATGAAACATGGTTCTACTCATTGATAGTTTGCCGATAAACAAGATGGAGCATGGCTCTACTCGTTGATAGTTTGCCGACAAAGAAGATGCAGCATGGTTCTACTCGTTGATAATTTGCCGATAAAGATGGAACATGGCTTTACTCGTTGATAGGTTACCGATAAAGAAGATGGAACATGGTTCTACTCGCTGATAGTTTGCCGATAAAGAAGATGGAACATGGCTTTACTCGTTGATAGTTTACCGATAAAGAAAATGGAACATAGTTTTACTCGTTGATAGTGTACCGATAAAGAAGATGGAACATGGTTCTACTCGTTGATAGTTTGCCGATAAAGAAGATGGAACATGGTTCTACTCGTTGATAGTTTAGCGATTAAGATGGAGCATGGTTCTACTCGTTGATAGTTTGCCGATAAAGAAGATGGATCATGGTTCTACTCGTTGATAATTTACCGATAAAGCAGATGGAACATGGTTCTACTCGTTGATAGTTTGCCGATAAAGAAGATGGAACATGGCTTTACTCGTTGATAGTTTGCCGATAAAGAAGATGGAGCATGGTTCTACTCGTTGATAGTTTGCCGATAAAGAAGATGGAACATGGTTCTACTCTTTGATAGTTTACCGATAAAGCAGATGGAACATGGTTCTACTCGTTGATAGTTTGCCGATATAGGAGATGGAACATGGTTCTACTAGTTGATAGTTTGCCGATAAAGAAGATGGAACATGGCTTTACTCGTTGATAGTTTGCCGATAAAGGAGATCGAGCATGGTTCTACTCGTTGATAGTTTGCCGATGAAGAAGATGGAGCATGGTTCTACTCGTTGATAGTTTGCCGATAAAGAAGATGGAACATAGCTTTACGCGTTGATAGTTTACCGATAAAGAAGATGGAACATGGTTCTACTCGTTGATAGTTTGCCGATAAATAAGATGGAACATGGTTCTACTCGTTGATAGTTTGCCGATAAAGAAGACGGAGCATGGTTCTACTCGTTGATAGTTTGCCGATAAAGAAGATGGAGCATGGTTCTACTCGTTGATAGTTTAACGATAAAAAAGATGGAACATGGTTCTACTCGTTGATAGTTTAGCGATAAAGAAGATGGAACATGGTTCTACTCGTTGATAGTTTGCCGATAAAGAAGATGGAACATGGTTCTACTCGTTGATAGTGTACCGATAAAGAAGATGGAACATGGCTTTACTCGTTGATAGCTTAACGATAAAGAAGATGGAACATGGCTTTACACGTTGATAGTTTGCCGATGAAGAAGATGGAGCACGGCTTTACTCGTTGATAGTTTACCGATGAAGAAGATGGAACATGGTTCTACTCGTTGATAGTTTGCCGATAAAGAAGATGGAACATGGTTCTACTCGTTGATAGTTTGCCGATAAAGAAGATGGAGCATGGTTCTACTCGTTGATAGTTTGCCGATAAAGAAGATGGAACATGGCTTTACTCGTTGATAGTTTACCGATAAAGAAGATGGAACATGGTTCTACTCGTTGATAGTTTGCCGATAAAGAAGATGGAACATGGTTCTACTCGTTGATAGTTTGCCGATAAAGAAGATGGAACATGGCTTTACTCGTTGATAGTTTGCCGATAAAGAAGATGGAATATGGTTCTACTCGTTGATAGTTTACCGATAACGAAGATGGAACATTGTTCTACTCGTTGATATTTTACCGATAAGGCAGATGGAACATGGTTCTACTCGTTAATAGTTTGCCGATAAAGAAGATGGAACATGGTTCTACTCGTTGATAGTTTGCCGATAAAGAAGATGGAACATGGTTCTACTCGTTGATAGTTTACCGATAAAGAAGATTGAACATGGTTCTACTCGTTGATAGTTTGCCGATAAAGAAGATGGAACATGGTTCTACTCGTTGATAGCGTGACGATAAAGAAGATGGAACATGGCTTTACTCGTTGATAGTTTACCGATAAAGAAGATGGAACATGGCTTTACTCGTTGATAGTTTGCCGATAAAGAAGATGGAACATGGTTCTACTCGTTGATAGTTTGCCGGTAAAGAAGATGGAGCATGGTTCTACTCGTTGATAGTTTGCCTATTAAGAAGATGGAACATGGTTCTACTCGTTGATAGTTTGCCGATAAAGATGAAACATGGTTCTACTCATTGATAGTTTGCCGATAAACAAGATGGAGCATGGTTCTACTCGTTGATAGTTTGCCGACAAAGAAGATGCAGCATGGTTCTACTCGTTGATAGTTTGCCGATAAAGATGGAACATGGCTTTACTCGTTGATAGGTTACCGATAAAGAAGATGGAACATGGTTCTACTCGTTGATAGTTTGCCGATAAAGAAGATGGAACATGGCTTTACTCGTTGATAGTTTACCGATAAAGAAGATGGAACATAGTTTTACTCGTTGATAGTGTTCCGATAAAGAAGATGGAACATGGTTCTAATCGTTGATAGTTTGCCGATAAAGAAGATGGGACATGGTTCTACTCGTTGATAGTTTAGCGATAAAGATGGAGCATGGTTCTACTCGTTGATAGTTTGCCGATAAAGAAGATGGAACATGGTTCTACTCGTTGATAGTTTGCCGATAAAGAAGATGGAACATGCTTCTACTCGTTGATAGTTTACCGATAAAACAGATGGAACATGGTTCTACTCGTTGATAGTTTGCCGATAAAGAAGATGGAACATGGCTTTACTCGTTGATAGTTTGCCGATAAAGAAGATGGAACATGGTTCTACTCGTTGATAGTTTGCCGATAAAGAAGATGGAACATGGCTTTTCTCGTTGATAGTTTACCGATAAAGAAGATGGAACATGGTTCTACTCTTTGATAGTTTACCGATAAAGCAGATGGAACATGGTTCTACTCGTTGATAGTTTGCCGATATAGAAGATGGAACATGGTTCTACTCGTTGATAGTTTGCCGATAAAGAAGATGGAGCATGGTTCTACTCGTTGATAGTTTGCCGATGAAGAAGATGGAGCATGGTTCTACTCGTTGATAGTTTGCCGATAAGGAAGATGGAACATAGCTTTACTCGTTGATAGTTTACCGATAAAGAGGATGGAACATGGTTCTACCCGTTGATAGTTTGCCGATAAATAAGATGGAACATGGTTCTACTCGTTGATAGTTTGCCGATAAAGAAGACGGAGCATGGTTCTACTCGTTGATAGTTTTCTGATAAAGAAGATGGAGCATGGTTCTACTCGTTGATAGTTTGCCGATAAAGAAGATGGAGCATGGTTCTACTCGTTGATAGTTTAACGATAAAGAAGATGGAACATGGTTCTGCTCGTTGATAGTTTAGCGATAAAGAAGATGGAACATGGTTCTACTCGTTGATAGTTTACCGATAAAGAAGATGGAACATGATTCTACTCGTTGATAGTTTGCCGATAAAGAAGATGGCACATGGTTCTACTCGTTGATAGTTTGCCGATAAAGAAGATGGAACATGGTTCTACTCGTTGGTAGTTTGCCGATAAAGAAGATGGAGCATGGTTCTACTCGTTGATAGTTTGCCGATAAAGAAGATGGAGCATGGTTCTACTCGTTGATAGTTTGCCGATAAATAAGATGGAACATGGTTCTACTCGTTGATAGTTTGCCGATAAAGAAGATGGTTCATGGTTCTACTCGTTGCTAGTTTTCCGATAAAGAAGATGGAGCATGGTTCTACTCGTTGATAGTTTAGCGATAAAGAAGATGGAACATGGTTCTACTCGTTGATAGTTTGCCGATAAAGAAGATGGAGCATGGTTCTACTCGTTGATAGTTTAGCGAAAAAGAAGATGGAGCATGGTTCTACTCGTTGATAGTTTGCCGATAAAGAAGATGGAACATGGTTCTACTCGTTGATAGTTTGCCGATAAAGAAGATGGAGCATGGTTCTACTCTTTGATAGTTTGCCGATAAAGAAGATGGAGCATGGTTCTACTCGTTGATAGTTTGCCGATAAAGAAGATGGAGCATGGTTCTACTCGTTGATAGTTTGCCGATAAAGAAGATGGAGCATGGTTCTACTCGTTGATAGTTTGCCGATAAATAAGATGGAACATGGTTCTACTCGTTGATAGTTTGCCGATAAAGAAGATGGAGCATGGTTCTACTCGTTGATAGTTTTCCGATAAAGAAGATGGAGCATGGTTCTACTCGTTGATAGATTAGCGATATAGAAGATGAAACATGGTTCTACTCGTTGATAGTTTGCCGATAAAGAAGATGGAGCATGGTTCTACTCGTTGATAGTTTTCCGAAAAAGAAGATGGAGCATGGTTCTACTCGTTGATAGTTTGCCGATAAAGAAGATGGAGAATGATTCTACTCTTTGATAGTTTAACGATAAAGAATATGGAACATGGTTCTACTCGTTGATAGTTTAGCGATAAAGAAGATGGAACATGGTTCTACTCGTTGATAGTTTGCCGATAAATAAGATGGAACATGGTTCTACTCGTTGATAGTTTGCCGATAAAGAAGACGGAGCATGGTTCTACTCGTTGATAGTTTTCTGATAAAGAAGATGGAGCATGGTTCTACTCGTTGATAGTTTGCCGATAAAGAAGATGGAGCATGGTTCTACTCGTTGATAGTTTAACGATAAAGAAGATGGAACATGGTTCTGCTCGTTGATAGTTTAGCGATAAAGAAGATGGAACATGGTTCTACTCGTTGAGAGTTTACCGATAAAGAAGATGGAACATGATTCTACTCGTTGATAGTTTGCCGATAAAGAAGATGGCACATGGTTCTACTCGTTGATAGTTTGCCGATAAAGAAGATGGAGCATGGTTCTACTCGTTGATAGTTTGCCGATAAAGAAGATGGAGCATGGTTCTACTCGTTGATAGTTTGCCGATAAAGAAGATGGAAGATGGTTCTACTCGCTGATAGTTTGCCGATAAAGAAGATGGAGCATGGTTCTACTCGTTGATAGTTTGCCGATAAAGAAGATGGAGCATGGTTCTACTCGTTGATAGTTTGCCGATAAATAAGATGGAACATGGTTCTACTCGTTGATAGTTTGCCGATAAAGAAGATGGTTCATGGTTCTACTCGTTGCTAGTTTTCCGATAAAGAAGATGGAGCATGGTTCTACTCGTTGATAGTTTAGCGATAAAGAAGATGGAACATGGTTCTACTCGTTGATAGTTTGCCGATAAAGAAGATGGAGCATGGTTCTACTCGTTGATAGTTTAGCGATAAAGAAGATGGAGCATGGTTCTACTCGTTGATAGTTTGCCGATAAAGAAGATGGAACATGGTTCTACTCGTTGATAGTTTGCCGATAAAGAAGATGGAGCATGGTTCTACTCTTTGATAGTTTGCCGATAAAGAAGATGGAGCATGGTTCTACTCGTTGATAGTTTGCCGATAAAGAAGATGGAGCATGGTTCTACTCGTTGATAGTTTGCCGATAAAGAAGATGGAGCATGGTTCTACTCGTTGATAGTTTGCCGATAAATAAGATGGAACATGGTTCTACTCGTTGATAGTTTGCCGATAAAGAAGATGGAGCATGGTTCTACTCGTTGATAGTTTTCCGATAAAGAAGATGGAGCATGGTTCTACTCGTTGATAGATTAGCGATATAGAAGATGAAACATGGTTCTACTCGTTGATAGTTTGCCGATAAAGAAGATGGAGCATGCTTCTACTCGTTGATAATTTAGCGATAAAGAAGATGGAGCATGGTTCTACTCGTTGATAGTTTGCCGATAAAGCAGATGGAACATGGTTCTACTCGTTGATAGTTTGCCGATAAAGAAGATGGAGCATGGTTCTACTCTTTGATAGTTTGCCGATAAAGAAGATGGAGCATGGTTCTACTCGTTGATAGTTTACCGATAAAGAAGATGGAGCATGGTTCTACTCGTTGATAGTTTACCGATAAAGAAGATGGAACATGGTTCTTCTCGTTGATAGTTTACCTGATAAAGAAGATGGAGCATGGTTCTGCTCGTTGATAGTTCACCGATAAAGAAGATGGAGCATGGTTGTACTCGTTGATAATTTACCGATAAAGAAGATGGAACATGGTTCTTCTCGTTGATAATTTACCGATAAAGAAGATGCAGCATGGTTCTACTCGTTGATAGTTTACCGATAAAGAAGATGGAACATGGTTCTTCTCGTTGATAGTTTACCTGATAAAGAAGATGGAGCATGGTTCTACTCGTTGATAGTTCACCGATAAAGAAGATGGAGCATGGTTCTACTCGTTGATAGTTTGCTGATAAATAAGATGGAACATGGTTCTACTCGTTGATAGTTTGCCGATAAAGAAGACGGAGCATGGTTCTACTCGTTGATAGTTTTCCGATAAAGAAGATGGAGCATGGTTCTACTCGTTGATAGTTTGCCGATAAAGAAGATGGAGAATGATTCTACTCGTTGATAGTTTAACGATAAAGAAGATGGAACATGGTTCTACTCGTTGATAGTTTAGCGATAAAGAAGATGGAACATGGTTCTACTCGTTGATAGTTTACCGATAAAGAAGATGGAACATGATTCTACTCGTTGATAGTTTGCCGATAAAGAAGATGGCACATGGTTCTACTCGTTGATAGTTTGCCGATAAAGAAGATGGAGCATGGTTCTACTCGTTGATAGTTTGCCGATAAAGAAGATGGAGCATGGTTCTACTCGTTGATAGTTTGCCGATAAAGAAGATGGAACATGGTTCTACTCGTTGATAGTTTGCCGATAAAGAAGATGGAGCATGGTTCTACTCGTTGATAGTTTGCCGATAAAGAAGATGGAGCATGGTTCTACTCGTTGATAGTTTGCCGATAAATAAGATGGAACATGGTTCTACTCGTTGATAGTTTGCCGATAAAGAAGATGGAGCATGGTTCTACTCGTTGATAGTTTTCCGATAAAGAAGATGGAGCATGGTTCTACTCGTTGATAGTTTGCCGATAAAGAAGATGGAGCATGGTTCTACTCGTTGATAGTTTGCCGATAAAGAAGATGGAGCATGGTTCTACGCGTTGATAGTTTGCCGATAAAGAAGATGGAGCATGGTTCTACTCGTTGGTAGTTTGCCGATAAAGAAGATGGAGCATGGTTCTACTCGTTGATAGTTTGCCGATAAATAAGATGGAACATGGTTCTACTCGTTGATAGTTTGCCGATAAAGAAGATGGAGCATGGTTCTACTCGTTGATAGTTTGCCGATAAAGAAGATGCAACTTGGTTCTACTGGTTGATAGTTTGCCGATAAAGAAAATGGAGCATGGTTCTACTCGTTGATAGTTTGCCGATAAAGAAGATGGAGCATGGTTCTACTCGTTGATAGTTTACCGATAAAGAAGATGGATGACATGGTTCTTCTCGTTGATAGTTTACCGATAAAGAAGATGGATGACATGGTTTACCAATTTGGTACTGCTTGTGCCACAGGTGGAATAGCTAAAATATTTCAATCAGATTGTATTATGTATTGTTTTTCTCTTTTCAGATACATAAGAGAATGGCTTGGACAAATGGTCTGTGCACAAATGGTCGAATTAGATCCGGACTCAGAGAAATTCTACATTCTTCCGGAAAAGGCCGAGTCTTTGGATGGAGTAATATCTGTATATATTGAATTATTATCGGTGCTCGGCCAACGATATGAACCGATTAAGAAGTGTTTTCAACTTGACGGCCCAAACGGTAAATCTACCAATACATAGAATGATATTCTTCTCGGTCGCATTTGCTTAATTTTCATCAAATATGGCCCTGTGTGTGTAAACGTTGAACAAGACTCGGTCTTTACATTTGGACCTACACCATGTGTCGTTAAATGGGATGGAGAGGGTCCAGTTAGTGAAAAATTCCAGGTTTCTCACAAGCTAGTGAAACAAAGATTTTAATCAGTGCCAGTCTTCCTTCGAAATTCTAATTATGTAGAAAAGGAATACAACATCATAGCTTCAAAATATATAGAAAGGTGCCTAAATTACAAGCGTCTGGTCCATCATTCATAATTCAGCCGTCGCCCTTTAAAGAATATCCGCGTCCATAATCCAAAGACCTATTCCATATTCCATGTAACAGCGTTAGCACCAAATTCAAAAAGGCAATCATAGTATCAAAAACATACGCTAGTTTCCTCTTAGAGAGAAGCGGTCAACCGTTTTAAATGATGTCGCCAAGACATCATGATGTTCCAAAAGTATCAAATCCGTATCGCTGATCAGTATTCTTAATCTATATAATATTTCTTGTAAAGTCGTCATCTAGAGAATGACGTATCTCAGTCACGCTTTGATTGAGGCTGTTTATATGATCACTATGAGGATCTTAAAGTACATGGGATCATACGGTCTCTAGCCACAGGTTAAGCGGAATTAGACACAAGTTACGAAACGTAACGTCATATCTTGCACGCTACGCTCGTATTTTGCTGTCAGCATGCGATATGTATCGCCAAATTTGTCAAAATGAGTGGAAGCGATTGGTGGTATAGCCCTGTTTTATAAGTTTCTGCAACAATGTTTTGTGACGTTGATTAAAATCGTCGCAGTTAACACAGGATCTAGCAAATTCTACTAAGCAAGATATGTATACGCCATATGCAGGTCCCACTGGAATATTACTGTCCAGAAAGAGATAGTTTACGATGTTGAAATTGTATTCATCTCTTTTGTCATAAAGTCGATGAGAGAGAAGGCCCGCTTCATTTTTATAGAGATATAGGTATAAATATGATGTACCGGTAGGGCTATCTGTAGTTTCCTTCAAATCCAGTGAAGGTGTATATATATATACTTAACTGCGTCATTTATATAGCGATTATCCACGGCGAGATTAGCGTCTATATAGCGTTTGGTGAACACTTATTGACAGCTTGGTATAAACGAGTAATGCACAAATTACATTCAAAATATAAACATCAGTCTAGATGAAATTTGCATATACAATCCCAACAAGTATGATATAAGCACAATTGACATATGCCACCTATTTAGAAGAGTAGATAAATTATATATCATCACGCCTCTACGATAAAACTTCCCCAGCCCAGAGAAAAGTAGTTATTCACATCAGGCAGAGACCAACATGACTTTCTCATATTGGAGGTGATTCGCAAATGGAATTTGGATGGGAATTTGGACTTCAGATGCAAATTATACGTTATTAGATCATTTCCACAAAGTGGATGATCTTATGTGTTACCGGAAAACTACGTCGTTGTCCTTATTTCAAACGTCCGTATCTCGGAAACTGTTGGACATTTTATTTGATAAACTTTGTTTGTTGTGTAGAAAGGTCTGCGGGAATTTGCCTGGTTGTGTTATCATATTATTATTTGATCACCAGATGGCGCTGTAATTATGAATATTATAAACCTTTCTGATCCGATAGTTTTCCAACAGCTTGTTCTATTTTCATGAAATTTGGATATAGTGATTTTGTAGGATAGACACAGAGCTGAAAAGCTGTTGGTATTGTTAGCATAAACCTAAGGGCACGATTTTGTTGATTCTAAAGGGAACATTTTTTCATAAAATGTAAATTGACCAAGTTGAACAGAGAGAAGTTGCATACTGGCATGACTGGTGAATTCTAAGGCGCTAAACATGAGTAGCATATGGCTGGAGCTGTAATTTATTTCCTTAATGATCTAGAATTTGTTCATTTTTCTTATTTTAAAAATTTGATGCTGAAAATTCAAGTTAAACATGTATAAATGTGACATTTCACAGTCAGATGACATGCGATGGTTGGCATTTGATTTATTTGTATAAGTCTGTGGTCTTGGTCACATTATATGTATTAGCTGAAGATGGATACAGTTGATAAATTTGCTGACTAGCTTTACCATTTGAGCTGAGAGCTGATTGATTAGTGAAGATGATGTGACTAGCAACTTCTTGCACAGGTACGTGTACTTGTTTACCTGTTTCAGGTACATGTACTTGTTTACCTGTGAATCATTAACCACCAAAGTAGCATTTTTTCAATCCTGGCAGTTGTCTATTAAGCTTCGGTTATCATACAGTCATATCTGTCCTTCCTTTGATATGTATGTGAGCATTGTTGACCACAGTGAAACCTCTCAAGACTGTTAGATAATACACACACTTCAGCTAATAAAGTCAATACACGTAGCTGTAAGTTAAATTCTTGAGAATAACCCTCCATACTTGTAGCAACTACAACTTTTAATAGTATCTTAGTTCTTGGTCTTTCAAAGACCATTGACAGTCTATTATTCACACTATATGTATCATTCTTTATGTTGACTGGCTTAAACAGTGAAGAGGAGAGTAAACATATTATTGTTACTTACCACACCCTGGTACGTGAAGTTCATGATAGTAAGATTCATATTTAAAATTGACATTTAAACTTTGTGTTTATAAATTTGTCAAAAATTAGTAGAAAAAAAACTTTGACATTATCCCTCAATAATGTCAATTAAGAACATTTGATAATCGTATGGAAATATTTCTTTTTGATTGTCAATTCGAAAATCACAACAAAAATATATACAATCTAATAAAATTATCTGTTACTGTAGAATTTTTTATTGTAATTTTTATGTGTGTATGTTTGACTCCAGGGGTCAAATATTTGACCTGAATGGTCAACCAGATACAAAAAGGAATGTTAGACTGCGTCGTGCTAATACAGTACAAGATAGAGTTCTTACACCACAAGAAAGAGTTCTGAAGTGGTTTTTTTAAGTGTCCCTGTTTCTGTGTTTTCAATGTTCGTGTATAGTTTCAGGTCTCATATTTTCAAGTTACATTTGTATTTATCTAATTGTATGCGTGTATACGTTAATTTTCCAGTGGCACTACTTTCCTGCTCAAAATATGTCGTCTGCTCATCTGGGGTTGATTGACTTAGTGGGGCTAATTCATTCTCATTACAAAGCTCTGTGGGCAGTAATTCAGTATCAAATAATACCGGTTTAAGTTTAATTCATTTTAGAAAAGAATGTGAAATTTCACTTTGCCAGTTTTCATTTACATTTTCATGAAATATATGAGTTGAGTTACAGTTGGGAATTTTCGACATTTAGGCTTACTCTTAAAACCCTCTCCATATCTTTTTATGGTAAGTCTCTAAACTTCAGTGGTGGTCAAAACAATCGAATTTGAATTGAAATCTGAGCAATTCAGCGCAGTCATTAGTCAGTTCCAGTCCTTTCAAATCAGACTATTTAATGGCATTTCTATATGCAAGGCCTGTTAGACATAGATACATATAATGGAGTTTTAATTAATTAATTGGAATTTATTAATTGGAATGGGACCTGTAGGGCTTTTGTCCGTGGGACTGTCTTCCGTTGGTGTGTTTGTCCAGGATTCAGATACGATAACACTGACCCAATAATGCTGGCCATAATTCATTTATATGTGAAAATTCAAATCTGATTTGCAGCTTTTTTTTAATATATGCAATTACGGCTCGTAATTGCTTTTGGTGTACTAGATTATGGTTTACATATATATTTGGGGAAATGCTCCGCCCGTGTTTCACGCGACTTTTCATTTGTTATTACCAGCCAGTTTTAACTACGGGTGGGACCGCTATGAAGTGTTTGTCATCCTTTTCTATATATTTCGCATTTGCCACGAAGGTGATATTTTCATGCTTCAAACTAAACATTCTGCAGGGCAAGAAGGCAACCTTTGGCATTTTATTTGTGTTCCACATTTTAAGGAAGACTGGAATGAGGAAAACTGTGTTTTATTGTGTTCCTTCGAGGGACCAGAAATTTGGGTATTTTTACATGGCCTAGCTACTCTACATGCGTCGGATCTTTCACCAACATCCAAGTTAATTTGAAGCTCTAGTGTGTTTTGACGCTCTCTGCTACTGATCAGACGAGACTGTTTGCTTCTCTGTTATCCTTCCTGTCATGCGTCCGTCCCAGTTTTGCAATCGCAATAAATTCGAAACTTGAAGGTATGGATCTCGGTATATCTGCCCGAACCTATAGATCGATGACCTGATTGGACTGTTGAAGACCAAAAGAGAAGCTGTCAACATTATTCAATGATACAGACAAGACTTCATGATGCTCCTATCATAAACTTCATATCACTGCTCAGCATTATTTTATCCACATGAATGTCCAATTCGTTTTCTAGAGCAAAAGTATCCCAGTCACGCATTGGTTTGTGACTGATAACATGAACATCATGAAGACCTTACATTGCACGAAGGTCGTAGGTTCATAACCCTATTGCAATTAAACACAGGCTACAATCAGTTTGAGATATTTACCACCAGCATTCACTTCACGGGAGGACAGACCGAATTGATTGCCCGGAAGGACAGACCGAATTAATTGCCCGGGAGCACAAACCGAATTGATTGCCCGGGAGCACAGACCGAATTGATTGCCAGGGAGGACAGACCGAATTGATTTCCCGGGAGGACAGACCGAATTGATTGCCCAGGAGGACAGACCGAATAGATTGTCCGGCAGGACAGACCGAATTGATTGTCTCCAACTGTCTAACGGACCACCTATTATCACCCGGCGATTTCACTTTTATTTGCACATCTTTTGTTAAATGTAATCGATACCAATGTACATCGTGGCATGTAAATCCAACAGAATTGGGCTGGGTAGTCGTGACGGCTGTCTCACTCATCAGCATAGCATTCCGACGTGTCGGAGAATATTATACGAACTATACGAATCGACTCTGTTGATTGGACACATATACATAAAGCATTGCAGTTTTTTAATTTCGGTCCATCTTTTCAAAAAAGGCTAAACATATTCTATAAAGATGCGGAATCATGTGTCACCGTTAACGGGTTCGCTTCTCGCTTCTTTAGTATTTCTCGTGGCTGCCGCCAAGGAGACCCTCTCTCGCCGTACGTTTTTTTTTATTGTGCGCTGAAATACTTGCAATAATGCTTCGAAACAATAGAAATATTACTGGAATTAAAATCGGAGGACAGGAATTTATATTAACACAATATGCTGATGATACCACAATATTTTTAGATGGATCTCAGAAAAGCCTGCAAGCATGTTTAAGGACCTTCGAACATTTTTATAGCTTTTCCGGACTGAAAATGAATGCTGACAAAACAAAACTAGTTTGGATAGGAGCTCGTAAAGGGTCTGAAGTAGTATACAAAACGAAATGGCGCCTCGACTGGTCTCAAGGAACCTTTAAAATGTTAGGGTTAGTATTCACTCTAAATCTTGCAGAAATGGTCGAAAGAAACTATAAGGACAAACTTAAGGAAATAGAAATGATAATGAAAACCTGGTCCAGACGTTACTTAACCCCATTAGGCAGGATTGTTATTCTGAAAAGTCTATGAATATCGAAATTAAACCACTTATTCTCTTCCCTCCATAACCCATGAATTACAGAGAAAGATATTTGAATTTATATGAGATTCGAAACCGGATAAAATAGCAAGGAAAACAGCCAAAAAATCAGTAAAGGAAGGGGGCTTGAAAGTACTAGATATCAAATACACTATTCAAGCACAAAAGATATCATGGATTAGACGCCTACAGATAGGTAACCCAAAATGGGGGGAAATTTTCGAAACCAATATTCCCTATGATTTGAATATTGCAGAAATTGGTCAAATGTCACTGAAAAATATTGTTATGCCGAAATGACTTTTGGAAGGACGTTCTTTCAGCATGGGGGAGACTTTCAGCAAAAATTTAAATACAGCAATAGTGATATGTTTTCTAGCGAGATACTTTGATATAATGACAAATTTACTATAGATAGGAGACCTTTTTGTTATCAGCACTGGGATGGAAAGGGGACTCGATTTGTAAATGACTTGAGTCGGGAGATTTCCTCTCTACCGCTAAGTTCAACTATAAGTTCGACATTCGTGTCAATTTTCTTGAATATGCCGGAGTCTGTCACACAGTCAAAACGACAGCAATGAATGCGGGGATGGCAACCCTACGCAAAATAACGGCCACAGATATCTGAGCTGTTAAAAACAACTAAAGGTTGTCGTACATATTATGCTACCCTGTTATCTTCTTCATTTAGAAAACGAAACGCTCATTTGAAATGGGAGTCAGTTTCTAGTAAAAAAAATACAGTATTTATGAGTGGCAGAACTTTAATATGCTCTCAACGAAATATAGAGACGAAAAATATAAGTGGTTGCATTTTAGAATAATCAATAGAATTCTGACGACCAATATATTTGCGAATCGCATAGATGGTAATGTCAGTAACGTATGCACATTCTGTTCAGAAACCCCAGAAACTATCATTCACATTTTTTCTGTGGAATGTAACAAAATAAAAGCAATTTGGACGAAAATAGAAAAATGGTTAGCAACAGCCGGAATTATGATTAAACTCTCTGCCGATCAGGTAATCTTAGGATTAACAGGATCTCAATACAAATCTTTGGATTATTTAATAATTGGTATAAAATACTTTATTTACAAAATGAAAGCACTTAACAGAATTCCGAATTTAGACGACATTCTGACAAGTTTAAAATATATGTACGAGACCGATAGACTCACTCAGATATCAAAACTGTGAGTGGAAAATTTTTGACAAATATTGGTCTTCACTTCACCTATTGCTAAGAGAACGATTTATTGAAAATGCTGTTTGCTACATATGCCATTACTGCCATATATCCGTAGCTTAATTATACATGGAAGTAGACACCTACTTCGACTTCATGGTTTATTTGAAGAGAATTATCACTGCACTGATGGGATATCGGGAAATGTGTATGCTCTGATTTTATTTTTTATTTTTTGCTTTCTTTTATGTTCTTTATAATGCTTCAATGTGATATATGAATGTGTATGTCAAAAAGCTGAATAAAATTATCAAATAAAAAAAAATTATACGAACTATCTGTTCACCTATAGGCAGTATTTACGATATTTCGCCTCCAGTGCAATATTGTTGATCATCAGCTCCATGAATTCTTGCCATATTTGTCACTATCGCTTGAATTTGTATTTAAATTTTAGTTGTTCTCAAATTCAGTTTGCGCGCTGAACACCATATAGCATACTGCACCTGTGACGCCACAGATGACTCTCACTGGGGATGCATTCCACACCTAAATGATGTGCGGTTAAACATAGACATGGGTTCGGATCTTCGGCCTTAAATATATGTAAAATCTTTAACAAAACCGCTGTAAAAGTATATATTTTCCGAACGGGCACACTCGTGCCATTATTCCAGGAGACAAGTGAACTATTGAAATTGAAAAGGAAAGACTTGCAATCCTTCTTAAACCTTCTTCAACTTCTCTGAAAAACTCCATAAAATGTACGAAAATATGTCAAATTCGACCCACCATCCAGAGAAAACAAACGAAATGATTTTCTTGTTAGACATGTGAAGGTTTCTCCGTCCAACGGGCATTTCAAAAAGGGGGGAAAAACAGAGGGTCGACCTAACCGTTTTTTTTTTAAATTTTATCGCCATAAAGGAATAATCATTTTCGTTCCCCGAAAAAGGTGGGGATTTTGGACTGCCAGATATTCAATTCCGGAAACGATTAACTCTGTAGTGGCGCGTAGGTGCGATCAGCAAGCAATTATTATATCCTCGTTTGAAGAAATGGTTACGTCCAGCAGGGTGATATAGATATCAGTTAGTAGAAAGGAAATAAGAATTACCATGCTTTCAAAAACAGGCGACCTTCCTTATTATGAAAATAGGGAGGGGCCATTTTGTGCGAAACCGTGACAAGTATGGAGTGCACCCTGGAAGAATTTCGATTGCGAACTCTGAGCTGCATTTACAAACATGACACTATATCACCAGAGGTGTTCCCTTTATTGACAATCGCCGTATGTACATGTACTACCAATTTCAATACTTTTTTCATTCTTTCTACTCTTTCGGTATTTAACCCTACCAGGCCTGGGGGGGGGGGGGGAAGAGGGGGCACACTTTCTGCGCTATCTCCAGAAGGATAAAATATTGAGAGCTGACACACCGTGTCTTCCTAGTTTATGATATTGCGGTCATTTTGAGCTTATTTGCATGACCCCCAAGTAGAGAATCATGGGAAAATTCAAGATGGCGACCATGTGAGGTACAAGAAAGTGATGCTTTCGTCATTTTTCTTCAAAATTTCTGCTTTTCCGCGATGAAAAGTGAGCAAAAACTATTTTATTGCACATCACAATAATATTTACTGATTTATCATGCAGTTTTGGAGGACAAATTGCATAAATAAAAAAATCGCAAAATCTGACCGAAAAAATCGACCAAAGAAGGCGTTTTGAAAATGACGTCACTGTGACGTCAACAAAGCGGCCATCCTGGATTGTTTTACATTTTCTGGTAGAGTTTGACCCAAGGGTATTGTGTGATAAGTTTCATTTAAGAAAAATAATTAGTGGCGTCGTTTCGCTTCATCACACCATCCATCAATTCCATAGTATTTCATTGCTCAATATATACAATGTGCAAAAGTTTCTGTAATTCCATGTGATCTCGGAAGACTAACGTTAATCTACATGTATATTTTTCTTCAGGTGTTAGCTTGTACGAAACTCCAGCTTCAGGCCTCTGGCTTCAGAGACTCCGCAGTCGTGAGACTGGCAGCATCTTACAAGGGCTTCTTGTCGGTGACTCTGGTGTTCCTGGCTTAAAGGAGAAATTGGGTAGGTCCAAGTACTGTGATTTTATGCCCTGCCGGTGTGATTGATATGAATGTCCTGGTGATTAGTGTGCCTTTTCATATCCTTTTCTATTGCAACCAAGGAAGGACACTTGTCCCCAACGTGGAGACAAGTGTCCTAGCTGGGTTAAAAGATAGGGGTCGGACACTCTTAGCCAGTGGACATTCTTAGCCTCCACGCCGATGCAACCCCGCAACTGGAAGGCATGGTTTCATATAAACCGCTGAT
This sequence comes from Hanleya hanleyi, assembly GCA_036873755.1. Classification (NCBI taxonomy): domain Eukaryota; kingdom Metazoa; phylum Mollusca; class Polyplacophora; order Lepidopleurida; family Hanleyidae; genus Hanleya; species Hanleya hanleyi. The sequence goes on from JAVTVY010028320.1 coordinate 46,129, forward strand.
TTTTTTGTCTTTCGATGTCGATGTTATATAAGCGACGAGAGTCCGTCGAATAACAGTACACTTTGAAGACGAGGTCTAGATTAGCAGAGAATGGGGTGATTACAAGAGAACATTAAAACGTCTATCGACAGGCGCAAAATAAATATTATCACATAAATGCGATCATATAAACCGATATAATAGGAGCGGGATATAGCCGAAGTTACTGACACAAGGGGGAGAGGCTCTCAAATTAGTGTCTCTCCAACTGAAAATCACTGATTTTGAGCGGGAAGTTCCGACCATAGGCAGATGCGATTCAGCATGCGAACTCTCCATACTACCCTAGCCGGTACCTCTTTTGTCCGATTGGTGTATATTTAGCTGGACGGAAGAAATGATTGGATTCTAATTAGCCACAACTGTTCCTATCAATAATGCCTTCGGTTGATAGTCACAGACGACGTGTATGGATCTCCGTGTGCTATAACCCGTACCGTATAAAAGTTCATTTTGATGCTTCTTGCCTGTTATTTTCTGGAAGTTAATTCCTTCTTTTACAAAAACATCACTTTTCTGGTACTCCACGTGGCCGCCATCTTGAATTTACATATTGAGATTTGCTGCACCCCGTCCGCTCTACGTCGGGACACGTGGTATTCCTAACTCAGAAACTATCTGTGATAGGTGAATATAGGGTAAGGGGGCGTGACTTTCCTATCACAGCTCAGAGCGTGTGTAGGTTAAAATGTGGCGATAAAAGTTGACCTTCCAAAAAGTGCCTTTTCGCAATCTTTCGCTGACGAAAATAACGAAAAGTGAGAGAAAAAAATTGCCAATTTGATACAGTTTGACCGACCCGAGCTTCTTTGACCATGTACCATCTCTCATGACTGTTTTGATGCTGACAGAATGTGATCAAATGCGTGGGAAAAACATCGACTGATTTTCCCGGTTTGGCGCCTTTCTGACATATTATATTACGCACGCTATTTTTATCTCGTGACCTTTCTGATCACCTGAATAAACACAACTTCGCTATTGGTTTATAACCGGCAAGGATCGATTTCTGATGACGTGAACAAAAAGGTCAACCACATTCTGGCATGTCCCTGTCAACTATGGAGAAAGAAACACAACGGTTTTGTTGACAAAATCCGTGTTTGAAGGCAGATTCCATCTAATTAATTAGGTGGTTGTCATAGTGCTGGAGATGCCAAATCATATTATTTATTCGATAAAATGCTTTTCGTGCCTCTGTCTCAATTCTCCACACCGTGTGCAGTGAAAGATCTCGAGCGACTGATGTCCAATTTTCTTTCTTTCCTTTTCGGTCTGTATTAGTGATTCGGGCTAAGGAGTCCGTTCGACAACAACCAAACCAACTCCTTAGCCGATGTTTTCGGGCTAGGGGTATTCCCCGCGGAGACAACCTGTTATATTTGTAGATCATGACGTCAGTTCTATTCATAGATCACCCGAATTGAGGAGTTGAAAAGTACATGGTAATACTGCGTACTGTAAGTCAAATTCCCCTTGTATTCATGTATTTTTTTCGTGGCTATACGGGTCGACCATCGTGTATTCAACCCTAACACGGGTCACAAATATCCTGCTCCTGCGCATGGACAGTCGAATAGCCACCGGTTGATGTTTCAATGCAGTTCGACCGTAAATAAAATTATCAATCGACCACCCACATCAATCAATCACCCATTCTCGGCGATTCAGGTGATCTCCCGCGTATTTGAAGCATCGTTGTAAGGGACTATTGTCTGTCCGCGGACTGAACCGGAAGGGACCGCCTCACCGCCAGAGGTGACCGCCTCACCGCGGAGAAATACATCCTCCGAGGCTACGTCCGGTCACGTGACCCGAAGTGCACTCAATGACCTTTGCCGGAACTAAAGCGGCCTTGACCTGCGGCCTTGAATGCCTCAATTACGCGGTCAAATCACCTTTCTATACTACTAACGTACAACGACGTTAGGATTATTCTGCATGTTATTACCGGCTAGTGTCAGCACGCGGGCATGTACAGCCAGCTGACATTGATACGTTATTGATGGTGACGGCTGTCGTTAGGAATAACCACCTCGTTTTTGCAACTCCACAATGAAAGAAGTGGAATGTTGCTCAATGACATTTCACGCAGGTTACTTGCATGGACACACATAATAGCCATGTAATTTCAAGAGCAAACTGTTCAATTGCTTTGCGCTATAATCACGCAAAGTCGGACGGAGTAGGTATGGCCGATTATGTTATTTTGCGGTAAAAACAGCTGACGATGTCTCGAGTTTTGTGGACAACTATTAATAAGACACCATTCTTGTGTGCATGACGTTCGTTCTTCTCCAATTGAGTGTCTATATTGAAACACATGGTTGGCGGAAATTTGAAGCTGCAAACTTACTTATTCTACCTGGCAAAGCTATATCGTGAAGAATTAGACTATTTTTACCGTACATATGTAATTACATAGTCTGCGTTTCTGACTGGCTAGCCCGAGTCAAGGGTTTCCGATATATACTTTCAGCTGCAGATATAAGATTAACTGAAGAGGTTTTACTCCAGGCGCGGAACACAACAATACAGCTCGGATTAACTAGAGTGAATAAAGCTGGAAAGATGTCCATGCATGTGAGTGAACATCTTTCCAGGTGAACTGGTAACGATAGTGCTTGAACTCAGAAAATTGTTCAGATAGCCCGAGTCGATAATTAGGGGGCCAAGTCGTAGACAGGTCGCCTATTGTTTTTGGTATTATTAGTCTTTTTCTTCCGCCAGATTTTGTGCCAAAACTTCACATGGTGATTGGGCCAGATGGAAACTGATGCATTTCCCCCGATGAAGCCGATTGGCAAAAAGCTTCGGCGGCCATCTTGAACTTAACTCAAAACCTTTGAAAATCTTCTTCTCCTGAACGGCTAAACTGATTGACGCGAAACTTGGCACACATGATCGATGGATCCTGGTCTCTCAAAATCCTATTTGGAAATTTGCTGCATAAAATGGCAGACATTGACCAATCAAATTTGGTGGCTCAAACGGATTTGGATGGAGAAACTGACGAAATATATGCCATATGATACGGCGATCACGGATATGTGAATTTTTTTATCTTAGGTCACGTGGTTGGCCGCCATCTTGAATTTTGTTCGAAATGGAACGCATATTGTAGGGGCTATAACTCTGGAACTACGGAAGATACAGCCTTGAAGTTTGTTGCATTATATTGTGCAAGGGCAGCTCCTTCGGACATTTCCGCCTAGAGTCAATAGCTTTCCCGCTGTTCTCAAACGTAATTCACCCAAATTTGTAAATTTACGGATTTCGGGTGACAGATTCATCATGATTTTATGATCGCTAGATCTCGGTAACCATAAGGCCAATCCAGCTTAAGATTCACACACAAATTAGACAATTCGATAACTATTGTGTATTGAAAATTGGTTCTGATTGGTCGGAGGGTTCAGCGGTCATATTGGATTAACATTATAAACCCTACTCCTTCGGCACAAATGAAGCAATCAACACGAAACTTAGGATCTCCCAGGAATTGGGATCTCTCAAAAACCTTTTTGTGAAGTTGTCCCATCATACAAAATGACCGCCAGCGACCGATCACAATGGTCGGATTTTCAAGTAACGGATTTGGACGGGGAAAGTTAGGAATTGTAGGTTATACGATATGGCAATCACGAATATGCTTGAAGATTGCCCCTTTTGGTTACGTGGTTTGTCCGCCATCTTGAATTTTGTCAGAAACTCAACACATGATGCGGGGGCTATAACTCGTAAAACTACGGGATGTACAGCGTTTGTTGTATTATATTGTCCAGGAGCAGCTCTTTCGGAAGTATGCCAACGATTTCAACATAGCTTCATTAGTTTTCCCGCTATTCTCGAATGTATTTCACTCAAATTTGCGAATTTATCGGAAAAGTCCTCCTCCGTTGAACCTTTAGGCAACCTCAGCCAAAGAATAGAATTAGAGCATTTCCACAAAGTGGATGCTCTGATGTTTTCATGAGAAACGGCTTCGCCGGATCCGCCGCGCGACTTTAAACGTGAATATCTCTGAAACCGTTAAATATTTTCGGGTCAGAATTTGTGTGCTATTTCCTTAGGCCTGGGAAATTTGCCTGGTTGTGTTTCGATAGCTGATGCTCACCACTAGGTGGCGATGTAGTCAGAGCATAGGTAAACCTTTCCGCGACGATTTCGTCTGAACGACTTGTTGATTTCTATGAAATTTTATTACAATGGTCTTGAAGGATAGGCAATGTGCTGAAAAGGTTGTGGTGTAGCTGGCGTAATTATAAAGGCACATTTTTTGCATTTCAAAAAAAGAAGTTTTTTGTGAAATAAAAATTTGCCATTCGCTTGGAGAAATATTTAAAGGTTCTTCTATTCTATGTTGCCAAGCATAAATGTAGGATTGCCGACATGATAATTTTATTTTGGTGCGAACTAAATTGCTATTTAAATGAAAAATCTCAATTATCTGACTTAACGTCAAAACCTCCATAACCATTATCATGATTAAAGTTTTTTCATTGAACTTTTATGTGCAATCTCCCTAGGGCTTTAGATTTCACCTGCTTGTTTTTCGTGGTATTTGGTTGTTACTAGTTGGCGCTATAGACATGAATGCAGGTAAACATGTGTAACATCATATCTTCTAAACAACATGTTTGATTTCCATGAAATTTGAGTATAATGATCTTGCGAGATAGGCAAAAAGCTGACAAGATTTTGGTGGTTTTGGCGAAATCATGGCGGCGCATTTTTGCATCTCAAAATAAGATTTTTTTCACAAAAATGGAAATTTGCTTCTTTGAATCAGGGAAAAGTAATTCGAGTGTGCTGAACATCAATATAACTTTCCCAGTGTTATAATTCACACCTCTTGTAAGCCAAATGGCCATTTTTTTGTAATATGTGAAATTTACATGACTTGAGTCCAATATCTACATTCCCAAGGCGACATCTGAGGATTTTGCTTCATCATGCAGTTTCGTGATATTGTTCATCATTGGGTGGCACTGTAGACAGTAAACTTATATCGCACAATTTATTGGCATTTCATGAAGTTTATTGTCCGACAGACAAAGGATTTCAAAGGACTGAAAGTTTTGGGGTTTTTTGGATTGAAATTGAAGGGCTACCTCCCATACGGATTTGCAGTCCATCAACATAATGCTTGATTTATATCTCATTATACATTCTTTTCTACAATTACTAATTGTATTAACATTATGGTTTAAAAATGGATTGAAAGGACATTGGTGCTGTTAGCGCTGGCATATACATGTGGCATACAGCATAGTCTGCTAAATATATCTAAATCTAGGCTCATCAACCCCTGCTTACACACATAACGAAAATGCAGTCAGAGAAGATACATGTTTGGTACCATCAATATGGTCAGTATGGAAAATTGCAAGGATCCATGCAAGAGAGCTTGAAGTCAGGCCATTCTGGTCAAATAGACATACTGTAACACTGATATTCTGCTTCAACTTTCAAGTATCATAATGTAGGCCTGTATGTTGATCATTCAGGTGATAAAACCTGTAATGTTTGACTTATTGCATAATGCAGTTATAAGTGGACTATACTAGACTGTTTGTATCAACAAAGTAAACACTTCATGCCAGAATCAGTGCTATTACTCTCTCCATTACTGATATAATCATTGCTTCCTGTTTCCAATTACATAGTCTCCAGTGGTTGTGAACTCTGGGCTTCCAGATGTCTGGGGATGCATTCTGGTTAATTTTCAATGAATAAAATAACAAACTATCACTCCGTAAATGCTCATTTTTTTTGTTTTATGTAGAGGTCCCCAGAGTTTAGTTGAAAATCGAGATGTGAAATTGCACATACCGTTGCATTTTTACAGCATAGTTACAAATGTTGATAATTATTTTTTTTAACTGAAAAAGTAGACAGATTTTTGAAGTGGAACTTCTAACATACCTGCTATATGGCACATCCCACCTGGGAAATTTTTACATGTATATCTAATTGAAGTAATCCATTGGAACCACTGATGATTTTCCAATAACAGAGAAGAAAAGCAACTCCAAGTAGCTAGGGATGACAATTTCATTCTATATATTTCGCTATTAGTTTTAGCATCTTCAGCAGTGAACAAAGTTATAAACAGCTCCATACGCACAGTATATATACAAGGTATAATGTGATCTTAGCCAATGCACAATTATGAATAGGTGAGTCAGTAAATTATGTCAGTCAGTTTGGACGGATATCAAAATGCTGTCACTTTCAGAAATTAACCTGACAGCGATCTACAAATGGTGTGATTCAGGTGATACAATACACACTGTAATTGATGATAACAATACATAATCTGCTTATGTGGTAAGAACTAAGTAAACTGTACACAAATGAATAAAGTATTGTGATATAGTGGGTATTTACCTACATTGAATATTTCTACATGTCATCTGCCAGATGTCATGAAGTTTGGATAAGGACTGTCATTTTAAGATAATATAGGTATAATTTACTTGGCAATCCACATCAGAATTGAGGAAAACCTACAAATGTTGTAATTCGCATGTTTCATAATTGTAGTATAGTCCCATTCGAGTTACAACATTTGTAGAGTGTGTATTGTATCACCTGAATCACACCATTTGTAGATCACTGTCAGGTTATCGCTTAAGATTCAACAATTTCTGAAAATGACTGCATTTTAATATCTGTCCAACCTGATATAATTTACTGACTCACCTATTCATAATTGTGTTTTGGCTAAGATCACATTATGCCTTGTATATATACTGTGCGTATGAAGCTGTTTGTAAAGTTGTTCACTGCTGAAGATCCTATAACTTATAGCGAAATATAAAGAATAAAATTGTGATTCCTACTCGGAGTTGCTTTTCTTCTCTATAATTGAAGTGTTCTTGTGCATTTTGACAGAATATTTAGACTTTGAAGATGGTGTGGAATGATGCCTCAAAATGAACTGAATTTTCCGTGTCATCTGTTTGTCTGTCTCTGTCTGCCCATCTTTCTTTTCATACCACACATGCAGCTGGTGATGGATCAGAAGCCTATTGAAATTGACTGACCTTCACCTGTTTTATCGAGGTCAAATTTAGCATTAGCAATAATTTTTAAAGGAGTGAAGACAGGCTCTCCAAATTTATAATACTTGTGCAATTGGTGACTGACTAGAAGCCTATCCCAGTTGACTGAATCTATTTTCTCGGGTTATATACTGTATATTATGATATAACATGAAATATAGCTAGGCATTCTAAATTGATACCACATATGCAACTGATGATGGACCTGGAGTCTATGAAAATGACTGACATTGACCTATTTTCTCAAGGCCAAAAACTGTATGTTAAGTCACATGATAACTGCCAACATACATTTCAAATCTAACATGTCATCATTTTGTTGTGGCTGTGGTTTTTCTTCCAGAACAATTTAGCGAATTTTGCATGTGTTCCAACAGCCTCATGCTTCAACAGTAACTTAAACCATGCTGTATCGGCTGAGCTGTTGAAACACCCTCCATTTCCTAGCTCTGACATACTGCATCACTGTCGAAATATGGGTACCCAGCACCAAGACAGAGTGATAGATCACACAGCCAGTGAAGTTTCCCAATTTACACATGTACATTGAATGTCGTTCTTGCCCATTTTACAACAACAACAATTCGCTGACCTACAGTGAAAAATTATAGTGAAAGGTATATGTTTTGGGTGTTTTTGGCATTTTTATTTGCTGGCATTGTTTCAGATAGAATACAACTGCCTAATTCATACAATCATGAATAAAAAGGAGGTTAAAATCTTTATGTTCAAACTTTTGTAGGAAATATAGAAGTGGCAATTTGAAATTTTATTTTTATTCGATTTTTTTAATGTCGATGGGCCCATGAAACGCAGAATAAAGTTGGTGTCGCCTCGCACTGGGTTTCGACCATTGATGAAGAAATCCCTTCTCAGAGGCACTTCTACCAGGGATGGTTCCTGATTGCTCATCTTCCAGGGGTATGTGCCCCACCCTCAGTCCCACCCTAAAAACAATTGCCACCCCTAATAGGGGGTGTGCCCAAATTGGGGAGATCTAAAGCTCTGTGAGTACCAAATTATGTGTTACAAAATTATCTGGGGAAATGCTCTTCGCCCGTGTTTCATACGAGCTTTAATTGATTTTTATTTGTTTCTGCCACTGTTAGCGGCCATATTGGATTTACCTTGGCCCCCGACATTGCCGCTCGCTGCTATATTTGTCTTTGTTTTTGTGTATTTCACTGCACTGAATAATTGCTCTGATTCGGTATTAGTTATATTGTGCTGCTATGTCACAAAACATATTCATAGAACCCAGTAATCTAACAATTAGATACAACTCTGAACACATAGTAATGGTCATTTTACAGACAAACTGGGGATGGTACCATTGCATTTTTTTGTAACAGTGCATGTGCCGTTTCCCCTATATTGTACACTGCCTGGCTGGGTAGTTTACTATTCAGCGAATCGTACAGATATAAATTAACACGGTCCTGCAGGATATCTCTGTCTATTCCCGTTACAGAATTTCATTTTCGTTATGCCTTTACTATTTTTCAGACACTGGTATCACCGTGGCTGATATTGGTTGCGGTAACGGGAATCTCGCTGTACATATTGCTGAAACATTCCCCAAAAGTTTTGTTTGGGCTTCTGACATAGAAGAAGAAATATTCAAGACGGGGAAAGAAAGCGCGGCCAATAAAAGTTTGTCAAATATTAGATTCGATGTTGCCGATGCGCATAAACTACCCGAAGATTGGACGGAAAAGTTTGATTATATCGTATGCTATGATCTTATTCACGACTTGCCGCACCCACTTCAAGCACTGCGAGAAATACGACGAGTCATGCAAGATGACGGCACTTTGAGCCTAGTTGAGCCGAGAATGAATTCATCCCTGAAAGACAATATCAATTTAGGAGATACGGGGACTAGGTTTTACACGTTCAGTGTCTTTGGGTGCTTGTCGGCTTCCCTGGCTGTTGAAGGTAGCGAAGGGTGGGGTGCGGCAATGGGTCGAGAAAACGTAGAGTGCATTGTGAAGGAAGCTCATCTCTCATGCCCCGCCCCTGCTGAATTTCTTGGTGACAATTACCATTTTGTTTGTATCAAATGATCAGATGATTAAGGCTCCTAAATGAACCCTACCTGGCCTTGCGGGGGGGAGCACTTTCCGCCCCCCCGCCCCTGTTGTTTTTTTGCTCCTATCTCCAGAACGACCAACAACTGAGAGCTGAAACTTCGTGACTTTTCCGATTATCATATTGGGGTCATTTTGAGCCTATTTGCATGACCCCCCGAGCAGAGGATCATGGGTAAATTCAAAATGGCGGCCAGATGGGGTACCAGAAAAGTGATTTTTTCGTCATATTTCTTCAAAAATTTAGCTTTTCGGTAAGGAAAAGTGGGTAAAATCTATTTTATTTCATATCAGATTATTATTTACTAATTTATCATGCAGTGTTTTACATTTTCTTGTAGAGTTTGACCCACTGATATAGTGTGGTAAGCTTCAGCCCTCTAGCCTTGGCGATAGTGAAAATAAATAGGGGGGGAGCACTTTCCGCCCTTCCCCAGGCTGCGGTACACCCCAAATCGCCCCGGACGGATAGGGTTAACCTGAGTAGGCCACCAAAGTACACCGAACCAGTAGGATCAGACCGTTATTTACTATACATTCATGAAAAATTAAATTTAAATTCTAACTCGGTCAAAAGAGAATGGCGATTTCAGGCTTCACAGGGCTAATGACAATCTGTTGTGAAAGCTATGTCACGCTGGTAGTGTTCGACTTGGCTGATTTAATTGTCGTGGGCTGACACATTAGACTATTTCTCCAGTATATTGTGGGTATAGTAAACAAACAATCTAACCGTGCTGGATAAAAATATCTTTTTAAATGCCCGAAACGCCTCGTTTGTAGCCGCTAAAATAAAACGTATTTGTCAGGTGAACCTTTTTGTACGTCACCGTTATCACATCTTCATTTTATCAAGCCACTTTCTACATTCCCACTTTGAACTTATCAATACTGGGCTGCACAACTTTACCTTCTCTATGAAATAAACAAGAAAACTTACTAATACACGCATGTGTTCATTCTTTTATTCATGCAAGAAGAATCGGTCAGTGCTGACAGGAGGCCACGATGTTCCTATCATTAACCCCGTATGACGGACTAGTATCCTTTATCCAAATAAATGTCCGAGTTTTTTTCTATAGATTTGTATAGATTCCAGCTACGGTTCTATCCCAGATTACAGTTGTTTAGATGTGTTATGACAATCCAGTATGTGAGGGCCACCTGAAACAACCGACCAATCAAACCTTCAGCTTTTCCAGGAAGGTGAAAATTTATCCACAACCAAAATCTCATTGCCACTGCCAGGTTAATTGCTCTTATCAGGTGGAGCTCCATGCTCTTTAAAATAAAATAATTAATATAATTATAAAATATAATTTATAAAATATAAAATAAAATTAATTTAATACCATCTTTTTGTGGAATAAAAACTGGCCATGGCTTTATTCACGCAAGCGACAAGATTGCCAAAATGTCATTATAAGCATCTGGTCCGTCATTCATAATTCAGCCGTCGTTCATTAAAGAACACCCGCGTTCATCATCCAAAGACCTATTCCATATTCCATATAACCAGGGGCGTCGTTAGTGGGGGGGTCGTCAGGTGCGAACGACCTCCTCCCCCCCTTGGACGCGCCAAAAAAAAAACAGAAGAAAAAGAAGAAAAAAAACAAACAAAGAAAAACAAAAACAGAGAAAACAAAAACAAAACAAAAAAGCAAAAGGGAAAAGAATGGAATAAAAAATGTCCGTCTCCAGGCTCGTAAGCATGCTCCGTTCCAGTAGTGACGCGTCAGTTCGCTCAACAATGGGTTTACCACGACTTTCCGTTTTATGGTCATAAAGTGGATTATGAAAGAGCTGTAGCTCTGTTCATGAGACTCCACCCTCGACGGATACAGCAGGGGAACCCTCGGCGGATAAAGCAGGCGAATTTACTATTCAATTAATCATTAACACTAACTCGTGTGTTTTTTTCCTTCTGCTCGATGCGTGTGGTTTTGATAATTACGCATTGGCAGCCTCGGTCTACCGTTGGCGAAGTGCAAAACGGGCAATAAACTGAAAGCTGTATATGTGTAAGCTTTGCTGAAGCCTATACTACATTCGTGATATTTCATTTCCGTAAAATATATCAGTTTAATTTTTTTCTAGTCAGTATTTTACCATGGCCACGCTTTAATGAGTGATATTAGTTTCATTTCTCTAGTCAGTATTTCACCATGGCCACGAGATATAGTCCATGATACACAGTTTGATATTCTACACAATATTACTTTGATATTTCTAGCAAAAGTTTAATGTTCACAGTCATGAAATGACATGTGGATCGGAAAGTGATATGATGTTGTTTAGTTTTAATCATTTTAACATGGTTACAGTGGCGTCGGAAGCGGAGGGGCCAGGGTCCCATCCCCCCCCCCCCGCACTTTTGATTTAGGGGGGGCCCGAATATCTTTTGGCCACCCACTTTTCAGCATCCCTAACTGACCATGTCCCCACATAAAAATTACAGATAGAGTGCCAGGACGTGTAGTGGTGTGTTATAAGCCCGTTTTGTTTGTGTCAAACCAGGAAGTCAAATGGAGTCCGGCATATTCTTCAATATCGATGCGGGTTTATGCGAAACAAATGTGAAAATAGAACCATAAATCTATATACATTGTGTTTAGATTTGTTTCCGGGAAAACGGGTAAAACGCATCTCCGGCAACCGGAGATCCCGGAGCTTCCGGGGCCTAGGCGGCCCCTGGACCCTCGCCTGTCAGGCTGTGAGGATCGCTCATTTTAGCTTTGTGTAAACGAAACGCTATCATACTGGTTCTAATGTTCCATGATGTAAAGGTCATCGTTTTTTTATGTGTTTTTTTTTATGTGATGTATATAACTAAAAAGTCAAATGGATTCAGGCATGAAGTATGATATTTTCAATTTCGACGATTGCTTATAAATGCGAAACATACGTGAAAATATAGAACCATAAATCTGCATACATTACATTCGAATTTGTTTCTGGGAAAACGCTTAGAACGCGTCTTTGGAGATCTGGAACTTCGGAGCTTCCGGGGCCTAAACGGCTCGTGGATCCTCGCATGTTGGGCTGTGAGGATTTCCTTGTTTTATCTTTGTGTGAATGAATCGTATCTGTAGGCATATTGGTTTCCCTCCCAAGAACTATAAGTCATCGTTTTGTATGTTTTAAATATAACTAGAACGTCAAATGGATGAAGGCATGAGGTGCGATGTTTTCAATATCGATGCATGCTTATAATTGCGAAAAAACCCCGTGAAAATAGAATCATAAATGTGCATGCAGTATAATCAGTTTTATTTCCGGAAAAACGTTCAGAACGCATCTCCGGCAATCTAGGACCCCGGGGCTTCCGGGGCCTAGGCGGCTCCTGGCCCCCCGCCTGTTGGGCTGTGATAGTGGTCCCCCACTTTCAATTACGTTCCGACGCCACTGGGTTAGCCTACGAGGTATATCGGTCCAAAGCATTATTATTGTGTTTTCAAGATGACAAGAGAATAAAATATAATACTGATATTTTTCAAATGACGTGTTAGTTTAATTGTTGGAAATCGCTCAGAATGCATTTCAGGCCATCTAAGGTCCCACAGCTGTATAATATAACCCTAAATCTGCATACATTATGCTCAGATTTAATTCCGTTAGAACGCATCTCCGGCGATCTAGGACCCCGGAGCTTCCGGGGCCTAGGCGGTCCCTGGACCCTCGCCTAAAGTGCTATGATAATCGACCCCCATTTGAAAAATCCTAGCGACGCCCATGTTTATGGTTCTATATTTTCACGTATGTTTCGCATTTATAAGCAATCGTCGAAATTGAAAATATCATACTTCATGTTTATGGTTCTATATTTTCACGTATGTTTCGCATTTATAAGCAATCGTCGAAATTTAAAATACCATACTTCATGCCTGAATCCATTTGACTTTTTAGTTATATACATCACATAAAAAAACACATAAAAAAACGATGACCTTTACATCATGGAACAGTAGAACCAATATGATAGCGATTCATTTACACAACGCTAAAATGAGCGATCCTCACAGCCTGTGACAGGCGAGAGTCCAGGGGCCGCCTAGGCCCCGGAAGCTCCGGGGTCTCCGGTTGCCGGAGATGCGTTTTACCCGTTTTCCCGGAAACAAATCTAAACACAATGTGTATAGATTTATGGTTCTATTTTCACATTTGTTTCGCATAAAACCGCATCGATATTGAAGAATATGCCGGACTCCAATTGACTTCCTGGTTTGACACAAACAAAACGGGCTTATAACACACCAGTACACGTCCTGGCACTCTATCTGAATTTTTATGGGGGACATGGCCAGTTAGGGATTGCTGATAATTTCTAGGATTACTGCTAGTTAGCACTTTGACTTGCCTGTTCCCAAAGAAAATATATTGTATAATTAGCACAAATGCTAAATATTTAATATTTTTCTCTAAATTCCAACCAGAAGAAATATTCAATATTTATGATAAATCGCAAACGCAAATTGTCGGACTGCCCCTCCCGAAAGAAAATATATTGTATAATTAGCACAAATGCTAAATATTGAATATTTCTTCTAAATCGCAGTTCCAAATTGTACGAATGCCTCTCCTTAAAGAAAATATATTGTATAATTAGCACAAATGCTACATATTTTGAAACTTGCATGGGCTGGTGAATAAGGATGTTTAAGGCAGTCCCAAGTACACCATCATCTGGTCTGTGCAACTCCTCTGACAACAACAGGGATTATTCTATCTTGTTAAACAACGCGCATGCGCTGGTATATAAAGATTTTTACGACAGTCGCAAGTACATTTTCATTTGTGGTCTGTGCAACTCCACTCAGACAATAACAGATTATTCTATCGTTCTTCCTGGTTAAACAACGCGCATGTGCTGCTTTTTAGGACGCCTACAGAACGGGCGATATAAAGGCAATCTCACTGATGCAGACAGCTGACATGTATTCAGACTTACTGGCACAACAAACCAATCATTCAACGACACTGTATGTTGGCATGCACCCAATGACTGAAGGTGTTTCGGAGACAATCGACCCCTTTCAATGTAATTTCGAAATAAACAAAACGCCAAAAACAACATCTTCCTTTGGTTCGTCATTGCAACAATCAAATTATATTCTAATTAGATGATATTATAAAGGTGCTAAATATTGAATATATTGTCCTTTCTCCGACACGGTGTTACAGATATTTTAATGCGAATCTCTTCTAATTAGATTAGATTATAAAAGTGCTAAATATTGAATATATTGTCTTTTCTCCGAAAAGGCTCTTGTGGATATTTAACTGCGAATCTCTTCTATTTAGTATAGATTATAAAAGTGTTAAATATTGAATATATTGTCTTTTCAAAGACGCCATGCAGCTACATATTTAAGTACGAATCTTTTCTAATTAAAAGATATTATAAAAGTGCTAAATATTGAATTTATTGTCTCTCTCGGACGCCAGCTAGATATTTCACTGCGAATCTCTTCTAATTAGATGATATTATCAAAGTGCTAAATATTCAATATAGTTGTCTGTTCTCAGACGTCAGCTACATATTTAAGCGCGAATCTATTTTAATTAGATAATATTATAAAGGTGCTAAATATTGAATATATTGTCCTTTCTCCGACACGGGATTACAGATATTTTAATGCGAATCTCTTCTAATTAGAGTAGATTATAAAAGTGCTAAATATTGAATATATTGTCTTTTCTCCGAAAAGGCTCTTGTGGATATTTAACTGCGAATCTCTTCTATTTAGTGTAGATTAGAAAAGTGCTAAATATTGAATATATTGTCTTCTCAAAAAAGCCATGCAGCTACATATTTAAGTGCGAATCTTTTCTAATTAGATGATATTATAAAAGTGCTAAATATTGAATATATTGTCTTTCTTGGACACCAGCTAGATATTCAACTGCGAATCTCTTCTAATTAGATGATATTATCAAAGTGCTAAATATTCAATATATTGTCTGTTCTCAGACGCCAGCTACATATTTAAATGCGAATCTATTCTAATTAGATAATATCATAAAGGTGCTGAATATTGAATATATTGTCCTTTCTTCGACACGATGTTACAGATATTTTAATGCGAATCTCTTCTAATTAGATTAGATTATAAAAGTGCTAAATATTGAATATATTGTCTTTTCTCCGAAAAGGCTCTCGTGGATATTCAACTGCGAATCTCTTCTATTTAGTATAGATTATAAAAGTGCTAAATATTGAATATATTGTCTTTTTCTAGACGCCAGCTACATATTTAAGTGCGAATCTTTTCTAATAATATGATATTATAACGGTGCTAAATATTGAATATATTGTCTTTCGCGGACGCCAGATAGATATTTCACTGCGAATCTCTTCTAATTAGATGATATTATCAAAGTGCTAAATATTCAATATAGTTGTCTGTTCTCAGACGTCAGCTACATATTTAAGCGCGAATCTATTTTAATTAGATAATATTATAAAGGTGCTAAATATTGAATATATTGTCCTTTCTCCGACACGGGATTACAGATATTTTAATGCGAATCTCTTCTAATTAGATTAGATTATAAAAGTGCTAAATATTGAATATATTGTCTTTTCTCCGAAAAGGCTCTCGTGGATATTTAACTGCGAATCTCTTCTATTTAGTATAGATTATAAAAGTGCTAAATATTGAATATATTGTCTTTTTCTAGACGCCAGCTACATATTTAAGTGCGAATCTTTTCTAATAATATGATATTATAACGGTGCTAAATATTGAATATATTGTCTTTCGCGGACGCCAGATAGATATTTAACTGCGAATCTCTTCTAATTAGATGATATTATCAAAGTGCTAAATATTCAATATATTGTCTGTTCTCAAACGTCAACTACATATTTAAATGCGAATATATTCTAATTAGATGATATTATAAGGGTGCTAAATATTGAATATATTGTCCTTTCTCCGACACGGTGTTACAAATATATTAATGCGAATCTCTTCTAATTAGATTAGATTATAAAAGTGCTAAATATTGAATATATTGTCTTTTCTCCGAAAAGTCTCATGTGGAATTTAACTGCGAATCTCTTCTATTTAGTATAGATTATAAAAGTGCTAAATATTGAATATATTGTCTTTTTCCAAAAGACAGCTAGATATTTAACAGCGAATCTCTTCTAATTAGATGATATTATAAAGGTGCTAAATATTGAATATATTGTCCTTTCTCCTACAAAGTGTTAGATATTTTAATGCGAATATATTCTAATTAGACTAGATTATAAAAGTGCTAAATATTGAATATAGATGCTATTAAAGTAACCCACTTTTCTGCCTACTGCGGAGTTTAGCAAAAGTATCTGCACAATATTGCCAAGTATGCTATTTAGCACTATGTTAAAGCATAGGAAATTTGAAAAGTATCTACAAAAAAGCCAATCCTGCACCTAACTCTAAATGTTCTGCCTACATTCAGCTCTGATTGTTCAAAACTGTTCACAGTTAGGTTGCTCTACAATATGTGGCCAAAAAAGGTCGTCAAGTTTAAAAGTGATTGAATTATTGGAGACCTTACCTTACATATATCTAGACAGTTGAAAAGATGTATTTCCACAATATTGATTTCATATATGTATGTGCGTAGGTGAAATATGTGTCTCAACAGTTAAACTATGCATAAAAACAGCTCAAATGTTTCCATAGTAAATCTGTATGCCAAGTGTTGATGTGTCAACAGCTGAAATATGTATTTCCATAGTAATTCTTTCTTACTTTTAGGGGGCATATGTTCATCCCATTCTATGCAGTGCTGCATCTTCTAAGTGCAAGGTGTCACCTTTATATTAACATGGTTAAGACAAAGTACCATTATTGATAAGTCAAATGTGATATTCGGGTAATCCACTTCTGTTTTGGAGAATGCTGTGATAGTATGAGTGGTCATTTTCTGGTCACTGGCTAAATATACGTTACGGCCAAGTATCGTCCATCGCTGAAGGAAAATACAACCCAAACTACCGATATACTTTGATTTTGTTCATTCTGTTTGAAGTTGTGTTACGTTCAACTTATGTAAATACTGCCTTGTAAATGTAGAATCCTGATATGGGGAAATACGTATCACAGTCACCTTTTGCCGTTAATTAGACTGCAAAAAAAAGAGCAATAAGAGTTATTTCTTTAAGCAACAAATATGATCATACAGCTCCTTTGTTTGCAAAACTGAATCTGCTGACCCTGAACGACATTAATTCTGATCTTACTCTACGCCTTGCCCACAAATTTCTCTACCACCCTTTCCTTTTACCGTTTGAATTCCGATCCTACCTCATGAGATTGAAAGAAATACACCAATACCACACTCGTGGCCATGATCTTGACCTATATAGACCCTTTTATCGTACTGACCTTAGTCTGTACACTCCTAAAATGAAGGGGCCAAACGAGTGGAATAAATTACCCTCGGAACTGAAACAATGCAAATCTATTTCTCTTTTTAAATCTAAGATACAAACATATTTATTGCAAAATACCGCTAATTAATATATTTTATTTGCAAAGCTGAGCAATTGCATCATACATGTTGATTATTCACCCGAAATATAAACTTTGTGCTCTTTTATTCCATACCTCCACTATCATGTTAGACATTCTTTAATAGAAGCTGTCTTTTCTTTTATTATATCTTGATTTTGTAATTAATCCGGGATAATTCAAACCCTTCGGGGTTTATCTCCCGCCAGTCTATATGTTCTCTTATCTGTATATATTACTGTACTTGTATTCCCTTTCTGTATATGACTGTTTAATTTTATTTCTTTTGATTGGTGAATAAACAAACAAACAAACAAACAAACAAATCCTGTGCAAGAAACTCTGACACATGCGTAATGGGCACCGGCATCGCGGTTCGTGCCTCTTCAGCGGACCACAATTTGTTATGGTTCGACGTACAACCTATTATATACTGCTACACATGTATAGCTAAATAAATATAGGTTTCCCCCCAATTTATCCCTGCAAAGTTTGTAGCGAATATCACCTTCCCGATGGTGCAAATTAACATAATTTATGGCTTTGCAAAATTAAAGCAAAATTCAAGTTTAACATAGTAGTACAGCAAATCCCTTCTCCATGTTAAGCTAATCGGAGAACGCATTGGCCGCCTATTGGTTCACTCACTTGCATTACTGATAGAACATTTATTTACCCCTCATCAGAAAGATAGTTCACCTGGAAAGTCTTATGTAATTATATTTGTGAAAAATAATGTCAAAATACTTTGAAAGAGCAAAATTCAACTATTTTGGTTGAGTCAAGGTTGGATGAGCACCTACTCTAGTGATTTATTGGACGGAAACTAATTGGGTAACACATGGTTAGCGTAACGTGTGCAACTGCCTTTTCTTTGGTATGTTCAACTTCATTATGTTGGTACCTTTTAAGAAGGGCCGTTCGTGCCATAAATCCAAACGTTTAATAACTTTAAACGTTTAACTTGCACGAACCAATCAGATGTCATGAATTGACATTTGGAAGACGTTTCCTGTTCAAAAGCAAACGTTTGCTGTTGTAACGTCCAATACTTTAGACGTTTCCTGTCAAAAGGCAAACGTTTCCAGTAGGAATATTCAAGACTTTTAAACGTTTCCGGTTTAAGGGAAATCGTTACTGGTTGTGATCATCCAGTCAGATTTTCTTATTGCTGCTGTGTATGTTCAAACCTCAACATCACCACGTGTCCACTGGCAAAACGTTTCCGCTATGTAGTCTGTTTGAACCAATCAAAATAACCCTTACAAATATTCGCGCATATTGTATTCCTCATGCCCACCGTTCATCATGTCCTGCGCAAATTGTCCCGGTGCCAAAGAGATTCTCCAAAACTTAATTTGTAAGAACGGTTTTCATTAGTGAAAATACACTACATACCGGAAATGTTTGCCAGTGGAGATTTGCACGTGTTGGAGTAGATGTTGGAATACACGCGGTCCAAATAAAAAATCTGATTGGACGATCACAACGGAAAACGTTATCCTTTTAACCGGAAACCTTTAAAAGACCCGAATTTTACTACCGGAAACGTTTGTCTTTTGACAGTAAACGTCTAAAGTCGCGAATTTACGACTAGAAACGTTTGCTTTTTAATAGGAAAATGTCAGTTCATAACATCTGATTGGTTGGTTCATCTTTTTAAAGCTTTACAATTTTTAAACGTTTGATAAGTTAACGTTTAAAGGATGCGTTTATGGCGCGAACGGCCCTTCATATACCTTGTCACAGGATGTAACTTGTGATTGCGTTTTAGCCACATACATTCGTGCCTGGTGCCACCTGTGCCTAACTTGAAATTAAATATATAATTGTGCATTTATTTCACTACAAACTTATCCCCCAATAACCCAGCTACCAGATCTCATTAAAGCCCATAGGCTCTAGTTTATAAATGGAGAATCTCTAGAATGTGTTAATAAATATAAATATTTAGGGGTCCTTCTGTATAGTAATGGTTATTTCAACCGAGCAAATTCTAATCTGTCTGCTACAGCCAAGAAGGCTATTTTTGCCTTAAGGAATACAGTTAACCCTAAAGAATTAACTTCGATTAATCAATTCGATTATTCAGCCAATTTTATTATATGGGGCTGAAGTTTGGGTAGGCTATGCCCACCACATCTGTCTTATTTAAGGATAATGAAGCAGAAAGTGTACATCTCAGATATTTTAAACAAGTACTTGGTGGACACTCAAAAACTGTTAACATGGCTGTGCTAGGAGAGATGGGTAGATCGCCAATTAATAGCAGCTATTGTCAATAGTATTAATTTCTTTATGCATATTGTATCATCCAACCATACATCATTGGTGTATAAGGCCTACTTGGAGCAAGTTGATGCAGATAGATAGTCCAACTGCTCCAACTGGGTTAGTTTTATCAAGAGAACACTCTCTGACACTGGTTGTCTGTATATCTGGGAGAATCAAGGCTGCTGTTTCTCTAGATCAGCTTTGCGATTTATTAAAGAGAAATTAGCATCCATATTTGCCGAGGGGTGGAAAGAGAAAATTGCAAAATTCAGTAAGTTGCAAGCCCACTGTCTATTTAAAAAATGAATTAAAAGCAGAATATGCCATCTTAGACATCACCGTTTGGCACTAACTAGTTTCCGAGTGAGTGCACATAAGATACAAATTGAAAAGGGAAGGTACAACAACACCCCGCCGGAACAACGGCTATGGGCCACTTGTCAGGTAGTTGAAGATGAAACACACTTCCTACTCAAATGTTCTCGTTTTAAGATACAGAGAGTAGACCTGTTTGACCATTGCCAATATGATCCCTGATGTAGTGGACAATACAAATGATATGTTTATTTGGTTGATGTGCGCGATTTCGCAATCCATTGTAACTGATGTAGCAAAATTTATTTATGAATGCTTCTCAATTATGACGTAATGAGTCTTTGGGGTGTTCGGCCTTATACATCTCTTCTTCCGACTAAACATGGCCATATGCCTGCTACTACGAAATGTTGGAGTACCGGTGTGACGGAAACGGTGGCCCGGTGCATCCAGTGTCCGGGGGACACCTGTGTCTAGACGTAAGTGTCCCAAGACACTAAGATCTGGATTTAATTGTCCGTCGGGCATTCAGGTCTGGATTTAGATGTCCTGGGACACTGGTTTCCAGGAGACGAAAGTCCTAACCTGGAGCCCAGTGTCCGCCTCGATTACTACTTCCGATTTTCCATCCAGTTTACACGTGAACATGTTTACCAGAGAGTAGTATAGAAAGGGAAGTTACGGCGTTATTGACCTACTTTCGACAGGTGGCACTATTGTGCACTTCCGATCACGTGACCGGAACCGAGAGTGACCTCACAAAGATCAGCCGAAAGTGACCTGTTGACGTCACCGACTTAAGTAGGTCAATAACGCGCTAAGCCCCCTCTCTCTGTCTCTCCCTCCTACCCAGGAGGTGAGTGAGGACGAAAATGAAATAAAAAACAAGATAATTTTAACAGAAAATCTTGAAATTTATACTAAGAAATAGCCAGGTAAGACTGCATCACACCTAAGGGCTTTTCCTCGTGATTTTTCGCCTCTTTGCTTATCCGGTGGGAGCTTGTTCACTACAATGAAGAATACAACATATTGGCGAGCATACGCCAAAACGAGAAATAACACGATAGTCGCGATATGTAATTGTTCTATAAAGGTGTGGAAGCTGCCATTCAGTGGGGTAACTAGGCCACTACTTGTATTCTTTTAACGGCATATTCCGTGGATCTTCCAAACACGGGGTCAAATTTGCATGTTTTCTATATATTTTGGACTATTTCATGCAAAATATTCCTTGATTAACCCTACCAGGCCTGCGGGAAGGACATTCGACACCCCCCCCCCTCCCCCACCAAACTTTCTGCGCAACCTCCGGAATGACAAAAAAATTGCGAGCTGACACTCCGTGAATTTGTAGTTTATCATATTGAGGTCATTTCGAGCCTATTTGCATAACCTCCCGAGCAGAGGATCACGGGTAAAATCACGGGTAATTTATCATGCATTTTTTTTGGAAGGTATTTTTTGAAAATGACGTCACTGTGACGTCATCAAAGCGGCCATCTTGGATTTTTTTGTATTTTTTTTACAGGTTGACGGAAAGGTATAGTGTGGTAAGTTTCAGTTCCTTTACCTCAAGGGATAAGAAAAGTAGTTAGGGAACGGGTGGGGTTGGGGGGAGGGGGAGGAGCAAATTCCCTCCCCTCCTCCCCCCCACCCAGGCCTGGACAGGTCTTAAACATCCCAGGCCAGATAAGGTTAACACAGAATTTCTTCAGATTACTCGCATTCTTAATAACGGCGGAAATTTTTAATTCGCGAAGTAAAGCTAGCAACCGCAGTGTAAAGGTTACTCCGCGGTTCAAAGGTTTACTCATTTATTCATTCATTCATTCATTCATCCATTTATTCACCAAGAAAAATCAATTGTACAATTTATAGTTGTAAAAGGCAGTTGGCGGGAATAAAATCCCGTGGGGCTTGTTCTATCCCTGTAGTAAACAATTCGAGTATACATACGAATATAAGTTAAAGAAGCTGGTGAATATTGATATGAATTTAAGGGGCGAGAACATTATATAAATAAAAACAAACACGTATCCTCCGACAATCAGCAAACTCGACGGTTTAAAGGTTTACTCTGCGGTTTAAGAGTTTTGTTTGGTTGTCGTTGAAAAAAAACGATGAAGTCCTTTATGACGACCTTACTAGAAATGACAAAAATATAAAGAAAACATGTGATCAACTAAAATCTGTTTACAGAAAATAGGCGGAAATCAAGAACATCCGCAATAAATGCAGAAAATGTAATAAAAAAATGTAAAAAAAAATGTTTCGATGTCCCCTATGGGCTACCCTTATTCAATCTTGGATGGAATAGTATAGGCAAATATACCCGGTCTTTGTCACGAATACACCATTAGTTTGCGAGCGCCTTAGGTTGAACTACCGGTAATATATACATATTAGCCATTGCGGGTCACAATGACTCACTCTTCCCATTTCTATGTAAATGGGTGATACCAAAAAAAGAAAAGTATCTCGCTCAAACAATCAAAGATAAATCAATAAAAAGATAATAAACATATTCACTTTCAATGATCAAAACAACGGAATTTTGTTGGCATACTGCTACCTGATAATTCGTTTGAGCAGCTCGACGTATACGGAACGCTTCTCTTGCTGACTTTTCCCGGCTTCGTACTTGTCGATATTGTTGACCAAATATCGCAGAATATCGGCAGGATCTAAGGTTGACATGGGTCTGATTGTGGACAGAAAAATGTGGAGGTCAGCTTTTATACACACCTGGGCAGGTACACAGAAAAGAAAATTCCTTAAAAATTTAAGGAATATACCCGACTGTTACACCAGCGGAATATTCCTCAACATAACTAAGGAATATTTCTTACCATATTAAGGAATTTCCTTAACATGCTACGGAATATTCGTTATTGAATTTTAAGGAATATTCCGCTGGTGTAATTGTCGGGGAATATTCCTTAAAGTGATCATAAACCCTCAAGTAAAGTTTCCTTCAAATGAAAGACCACTGTAAACAGTGTGGGAAAATATTTATTTTAGTTTTTGACGATTTTATTACACAGAGTAAACTGCAATTAAAGCATGGTATTCTATGGTGGTCTGTTGCAATCATATTTAGGTCCAGTGACGTCACACTGCCTTAATACATATATTCCATACTTTGTATGCACTTTCCAATGCTTGATTCAAGCTTAGGGTATGTATACTTTGAGTTTCAACACAGACTCACTGTTCCAATGTGCATGTTCCAAAATCGGGGAAATTCAAATTGACTTGACACTCATGAGTCACCATCTCCCAGATTTTGGGGAAACATGCACATTGGAACAGTGAGTCTGTGTTGAAACTCAATTTATACACACCTTAAGCTTGAATCAAGCGTTGGAAAGTGCATACAAAGATTCAAATATATGTATTAAGGCAGTGTGACGTCACTGGATCTAGATATGATTGCAACAGACCACCATAGAACACCATGCTTTAATTGCAGTTTACTCTGTGTAATAAAATCGTAAAAAAATAAAATATTTTTTTTCCACACTGTTTGCAATGGTCTTTCATTTGATGGAAACTTTACTTGAGGGTTTACGATCACTTTAAATTTTAAGGAATGTTTTTTTCAGTGTACTCAATATAATTCATTAATTTCGCAGATGTGCCATATATGAATGCAGTAATCAGATGCATGTAGATCTTGTGGCAATTTTTATTTTGCATTTATGTTACGTTTGATTTATTTGATTATAACAGTAATAGAGATCTCCGACATGACAATTTCCTCAATATTTACTGATGTCAGAAACGTGATATATATTTTAATTAGATATCTCAATATCTCGTGTTTCTTTCTGATTTCGCAACATTAACAAAAGCATATGCGTGCAAAAATTAACCCAGCGCGGAAAGAAGGATTCATTGTACTTGTACACCGGGGTGAGAAGATTTTCACCTGGGTGAAAACAGGATTTCACCTGGGTTAAAACAGGTTTCCACCAGGGTGAAAACGTTTGCGCCCAGGTGAAAACCTTTTCACCTCGGTGAAAACGTTTGCACCTGGGTGGAAACTTTGGAGGAGTGAAAGACCCCCCCACCCCCCATCAAAACTGTAACAAAAATATAAACAAAACTAAAATTAATAGCATGTCGTATATGCGCCATCGTAAAGATGTATATTGACTGAAGTACATAAAATTATTTTTTCCTAAAAAAATATATATATATTTAACAAAGATGCGACGGTATAACTTTAGAAGACGTACTGAAGCTGAACATAAGAAATGCAGAAAATCAAACACTTTCAACTGATCCCGACTAGGATCGAACCCACAATCTTATCTTCTGCTGTACTGTCCTCCGTCTATGCCTTTACCCAGTGCGCCACCGATTTGCTGGCCGAACCTCTGTTCAGAATTTCTAGTCTTTCCTATTCCCTTAGTTTCATATATAGGTCAACCGGACTCTGAGGTATGCCGGACTCTGAGGACTTCCATAGCTGTGGAAGCGCCCGTAGTCCGTCAGATGCCATTGTCCGGGCCCTATATATATGCGAAGGGACATCCCTGTCTAGATTTCAGTGACCCGGACACCAACGATATCAGGACCCTGGTTTCTGCTGATAGGGGGGCAACTGTTTCCGAGGGAGGACTTTCGTATCTGGGTGCCCTTCGGGCACCCAGATCCAGATACCATGGTCCCCGGATCCTCATATCTGGCGGACCACGGTTGCTTCCACACCGGTCTAGTATATTTGTGTAACCGTAAAAATCTTCTGCATTTGTATCTATGTCTTAAAATGTAACTGTAGCGATTTTAAATAGTTGTACTTATGTCTTATATGTTTGTATTGTATTGCTTTTAGCCCTCGGGCATAAATATGCAAATAAATTATATCTTATATCTATCTATATATGTAATTATGTAGTGGCTGTAGTGTGTTATTGTCAGGAATTATCAAAGTTGTCCCCCGCCCAAGCTGGTCAGTTTTAGAAATACGGATCTCAAGTAACATAAGCTGCTTGGTAGTGTCAATTCTGATACAATCAAATTCTAATGCCTTTGGATTATGCCTTGATTTATTGTCGGAAGTTAATTCTCCGACTCGCAGAAATCCACAGAACGCCAACAGATATGCTGCTTGGAACAACAGGACTTCGTAACTAGATTTACATACCTGTGGAAGCGCATTTGAAATAGCGGTTAGAAGTGACAAAGTAATGGACAGTCGAACGTCATGCTGAGCACCGGCACGCCTGAAGCCACCCATCATCTTCCTAACAATGAAATATTGTGTAGGATCGGTTAAGTGCAAGAATTTATGCTTGTATAGAATACCAGCGAGGTATGTACTGACTGTGACAGGTGAATATTTTTGCTGCGACAAATACGCAATATATTGCATAATCGGATTAACAGGCACTGGCCATATCTGGGCCATATTTATGTATTCGCGAAAATGATGAAGGGAGGTATCTCCAACTTCATATGCAGCCCATGTACGCTGAGCCCGTGAATACTGTATTAATTTATTGGATTCCTCGTCTAAATTCTCCACAGCCACTCGGGGATGAGGGTTGGTCCTGCGTCTGCCCGTGGAGCCAGTTGATATCGAGTCCGGAATCTCATGATTAATGCCTTCAACATGAAGCGTTTTACAGAGAATGTTGTGCTTCAAACATGCTAGCCCCAGCCAACGAACCAACTTCATAACTCTTGGGACTTACTCGACTGTTTATTTACAATTTCTACAACTGCCATGTTATCTGAATTGAGAATAATTTTCTTATTCTGGAATTGATTCGCCCAGAGTTCAACTGCAACCACAATAGGGAACAGCTCAAGGAATGTGATATCCTTCGTAATTCACGAACTATGCCAGCTCTCAGGCCAAGAGCCGTATGCCCAGTGACCATCAAAATACCGGCTGCATCGGTATACAACTCAAAATTGTTGGACAACCAAAACTGACCAATAAAAACACTCCTACCGTTACACACAGCCCAATAAAGGTCAACCAGGTTAACAAATCAGCTTATGCTGATATATGCGTTGTAATTTTTACCTGTATATGGCGAGTTTCTGCTGGTGAACGTTTCGTCTCCGAGGCCCGCCTCCTGTTCAAACCTTTTGGTCTCTGATATATGTTGGCATTGTGGGAAGTTGATGCTGGGTCGACGTCGGGCTTTACAGACTAGTCTTTTGTCTTAAATGCCGTGATTTTCATCTGACGACGATACAGCTCACCAATAACCAGTGTGCGAGTTGTCACAGCGACACAGCTCACCAATTACCAATATACGAGTTGTCCGAGCATTTCCATCATAGCTCTCTAGATTTGTATCTAATACCGCTTATGTCGGTGCTAGGGGCCGTCTGGTCATGTCATCCAAGTTGCCACATGAACAGGTACAATAAAAGCGTACCTGCGATACAACACATATCACGAATCGTTAGATTCTTGGTATCTGCTTTAGAATGGGTTAACCAGAAGACTGTCAGTATGTCAGTACCTCTTCCCACTTCCCTTATATGCGTTGTAATTCATCTTAGAAGTAACTGTAATGTGATGATGCGGTTTTACCACCCCTATAGTAGCGCCTATTAGGCGCCCACAAAAAGCTCTACCTGGCACAATGGCACGACACTTGAAGTTCAGTAGGCCTATGAGTGACGACTGAAGCTCCCGTAGCTGTATTTTTGGCAGCTATGAGCTTGAATCAAACGGCTACGGAGCTCGGATAATTTGCCTTGTGAAATTTTTACCACCATTTCATTGGCGTCCAACTCCAGGCCCAAATATGACAGACATGTGCACGGCCCTACATTTTTTCGTCCGCAAGTGGTACCCCTATATCATGACATACTGTATTTAATGTCTGCAATAAATAACCACAGTTCCTAGAGCCCGCTTCTCCGGCATAAAAAAAATCATCAATACAATGCTTCATTGTTTCAAGGCCTGTCGCTTTCTTAGCGCAACACTCAATGCTGAACCGTTCAGAGGTAGCACATAAGATCGAACATCCCATTGGTAAAACTTTCGAGAAAAAATATACGCCGTAAAACATGAAACCTAATTGATCAAAATCGTCTGGATGGACTGGTAGTAAATAGAAAGCAGACTTGGTATCAACTTAACACCCCGTTACCCATAGTCTGAATAATTCTCACTTCATCATCCACTTTAGAGTAGGACGCTGAACAAATGGATGGGGCTATATTATCATTGACTGATGTTCCAGAACCTTTAGGATAAGCGAGGTGTTGAATAAGCCTATAATCCCCATGAGTTTTCTTGGGTATTAAACCTATCGGGGATATCCTTAAAGTGGGAATAGGACGCTCACTCTATGGGCCAGCTATCCTACCTAACTTTATTTCCTAGCCAATTCTCTTAGCCACCGAATCCTCAGCTAGGTGAAGTGATTTTAGATTTGGGGCATTAACAGGTTTATGTGGGCCTGTGTAATGCAGAGAATATCTAAATCGAAATCTATTCTCTAATCAAATTTTGTCCTCTTTTTCTGGGTAACCTTGTAACCAAAAACATAATCTATCAATTTTGATAAGTATATTTGCGAAGAAAGTAACTCCGTCGGGATACACAAATCAACCTGATCACTCATGATGTTCCTACTGCAGCCATCACCATTGCAGGCAAAGCACTAACGGATACCACTACCAGTCCGATTACCTCTATTGGTAAAAACAGAGCGGCTGTCAACACTACTAGGAGGCGGATGTAGGCAAGTCATCCACAGCTCACAATCAATAACCCCCCAGGAAGAATTGAATTTTGAATTTTGACATTCGGAGGAGAAATTGCTGGTCACAGACAGCGAACGCTGCATCGGTCACTCGTGCTGACAACATGCGGACTATGCTCATATATTTTAGCAACTGACGCGCACGTGATGGATGCTGTTGCAAATGAATGCTATTAAAGATCAAAAATGCAGATGTCCACTTCTCAATGTTTTCAATCTTCTTAATCTGTAATTTGGGGCGAAGCAAAACCTGTTCACCTTCTTTACCCGCAAGAGCCAATAAACACACTTGCTCGCGTAATTCTTGTGCTGTTTTTAGCAAAAGGGGCAGCTCAATATATTTCCCTGCTCAGATTTTCGCCTGAATAGCATGTGGGACATGCGTTTCTAGATCATCACATGCACCAACTAAGTGGGTCAGATGTACCGCTACTGCTGGGGCTATTCCCTAACATCCCAGCTCTATCGCACTTGAGGTACATGCAGACTCAGGCTGTAAGACTACCGTGGTTGAATTTGAGCTTGCAAGTTGGACGATGGGAGGGGACGGTGAACAACGTTTATGCTATCCGAAAACGCTGTCAAACTAGGTGTCAATGCACTACAAGGCACGTGTACTGGGAAGCATGACGCGTGAAAGGAGGAGTCATTCTGGTTGGCCGAAAAAGAGAGCGGTTGCAAGTGCATCCCATGCAAATTGCCACCATGCTGCATTTGATAACTGCTATCAGAATTATAGTTAGTCCGTGCCCTAAAACCTTCAGATAAATTTTGACCATTAAAGTTAACAGTATGAAGGGCTGGGGCCCTATTATGCAGATAATTCATATTACCTGTACCCATGTTACCTGCCACGCTTGTTGAAGCTGAACCACTGGCACCGGCGGTTGCGATACTGTCCTCTGAACTTGTCGGTGGAACCAAATCATTTTGTAGACCTGAACTAGCAGAATCATAACGATCCGCGGCGCAGGAAAGCGGAGGCGAATTCCCGATTTTCCTCGACCTTTTTCCCCGCCTCCCCTTGCTGGCTTTGGCCGGCACCTGACACTCAGATTCCAATTGGTCGGTGGGCGCCAATCTTTTTGGCGGCCATCTCTGCCGGCTCGCTCTGGCTCTCATAGTTGCACACACACACGGCGAAAGACTACGCTAGTTGTCACTACCCGAATTTAAAGCCAAAATGAAAAAATTTAAAACCAAACACAAATTACTGTAACAGCAATTACTCCGGTGTGTGCGTGCTTCCTAATATGGTTTTTCCGTCCAAGTGAACTGTGCGGGCCTCGTGGTCCAGATTACATCAACCCGTGCGGGGAAGCAACCAATCATCGACCGTATGGACTTACAGTGGCTCATCTCTATTTTTGTACCATTTGTTAGAAAAGTAAGGCCAGTCAACTTAACTTACTTAAACTGATGCAGAAACAAGACACTGTATGCCAACCAGATATTCAGTCTATCATTGCGAGAATAATCCTGTATGATAGCATGAATAGGGAGTGTCGGGAAAATAAAAGAAACTCGATTCCTTCTACATGATCTAGCGGTACAGCAACAGCGCGCTCCTTCTCGACGACATAATGATCTGAACCAAACAGGGTGCCAAATTGTCCATATGTTCTCTAACGTATCACACCTAAATTATCCGTTTAAATAGAGCACACGTGGTTTACACAGTTGGAGATTTCTCAAGATAAGGTCTTAAAACGGCACGCTAGCATAGGCGCCGCATATGGATTGTCTGCGTGTGGGCGTCAGATACGACATTCAGTATTCAACCACCATCGATCCCGCGTCAATAATCGAAATACCTAGTGTGGTCCGTGTGGTCATTTCAGTCAAGGCTCCCACATGGACAGCTAAAATAAAAGCATGGCTGAGCTAGAACATTCCTGTAACAATGTTTTTGAGTAGAATGCACTTTGAATATTGATCTGTAAGATCATGGGACCTGTTGTCACCAGTACGCCGTCACTATAAATCCCCACAGCACGGTACCTTAATTTACCGTAACTTATGTTTAATTTCAAGCAAAATATATTACCGAGACTCCGAGACCACAATTTTGTATGTATACAAATAAGGTATGCAAATGGACTCGGCTATTGTGACGGTGATCCTGCAATACCTTATATGTGTTCCAACAATATGTTTTCTATAATCTGATTTTTGTTTGCATTCCATAAAAATTGTATTTAATGGCAATTGGATTTCACTTTCTGGACGAATAAAACTATTATTGTATTACAATCAGCATAATACTTTCTTCCTTCGTCGCTGCGAAAGCTATCATCATGGACCCTGGGAAAACCAACACACTGTCAAACCGATATGTTTATTCGGTCCCGTGGTTGGTCGCTATTCCTAGGTTTCACTGCAATTTCTTGTTACCTCATATTCAGTAATTAATATAACACTGGTTGGTAGAAGATACAGAATAAGTCAATTGGGTAACTGTTGCTCTGATAACCATACTGCTAGTAGTGCCACCCCACTAGTGTCTATTTTTTCAAAATAATCCGTCATTTGCTTCCCTGTTATAATACCTATTAAAAGTTTTGATATTTTTCCAGTTAGCTCACTATAGCATTTCCAGAATGGCCCCCCTAATTATTTTTTTACCCCTAGAGCTAGGGTTGGGTTGGGGGGCTGAAACTTACCACATTATACCCCTGGGTCAAGCTCTACCAGAAAATGTATTAAAAAAATCCAAGCTGGCCGCTTTGATGACGGCATAGTGACATCATTTTCAACATGAGGCACCAGAGGTGCTACAACTTGTACCTAATCCTATTGCAATATTTGCAATAAAATATGTTTATAACAACTCCTCAGCCTAGAACAGTCTAGACCAAGATGTTTTTATGGGTGTAGAAGTTTGGATGCATAGCGAAATGCAAACCCAAGCCACAACTCAAACAGATGAACGAATGGATACACTGTCCAATATACCCCCTACTATGTACAGGGGTATATAAAGATGTATATTGCAGCATTAAGTTATCACTAATGTATGGAGATGTACACTACAGAAGTTATCGCACTGATGTTTAGAGATGTATATTACAGCCGTAAGTTATTGCACTGATGTAGGGAGATGTACATTACAGAAGTTGTCGCGTCGATGTATGGAGATGTATATTATTATTATTATATTACATTATAATATGACTATATGCAGGCGCTTTCAAAAACTGATCCATTCAAAGCCCGTTCCTTCTCATTCACCAAACGCTATATAGACGATCTTCTCGCTGTGGATAATCGCTATATAAATGACGCAGTGAAGGATATATATCCACCTTCACTGGATTTGAAGGAAACTACAGATAGCCCTACAGGCACATCTGATTTAGATCTCTATATCTATAAAAATGAAGCGGGCATTCTCTCTCGTCGACATTATGACAAAAGAGATGATTACAATTTCGACATCGTAAACTATCCCTTTCTGGATATAGTAATATTCTAATGGGACCTGCATATGGCGTATACATATCTCGCTTAGTAGCATTTGCTAGATCCTGTGTTAAATGTGATGATTTTAATCAACGTCACAAAAAACATTGTTGCAGAAACTTATAAAACAGGGCTATTCCACCAAGCGCCTCCACTCAAAGTTTCTCAAATTTGGCGATACATATCGCATGCTGATAGCAAAATACGAACGTAGCGTGCAAGATCTATGGCGCTACGTTTCATAACTTGTGTCTAATTCCGCTTAACCCGGGGCTAGGGGCCATATGAACCCATGTACTTCAAGATCCTCATGGTACTCATATGAACAGTCACAATCAAAGCGTGACTGAGATACATCATTCTTTAGATGACGACTTTACAGCGAATATTATGGATTAAGAATACTGATCAGCGATACGGATTTGATATTTTTGGAACATCATGATGTCTTGCCGGCATCATTGAAAACTGTTGACCGCTTCTCTCTTGCAGGAAACAAGCCTATGTTTATGTATACTATGATTGTTGTTTTTTTTAATTTGGTGCTAATACTGTTATATGGAATATGGAATAGGTCTTTGGATTATGGACGCGGATATTCTCTAATGGACGACGGCTGGATTATGAATGACGGACTAGACGCTTGTAATTACAGTAGTAAGTTATAGCACTGATGTATGGAGATGTATAGTACGGCAGTAAGTTTTCGCATTGATGTATGGAGATGTACATTACAGAAGTTGTCGCATGGATGTGTGGAGTGGGTGAGTGAGTTAATCAAATTTAACTTCGCTTTCAACAATATTTCAGCTATATCACGACGAACCAACTAAGCACCACCCAGCCCAGTTGTGTTCTTGCTCTTTCAAAGAAGAAATCTTTGAAGCAGCATTGATGTATGGAGATGTATATTACAGCAGTTGTCTCATTGATGTATGAAGATGTTCGTTACAGCATTAAGTTGTTGCACTGATGTATGGACATGGACATTACAAAAGTTGTCGCATTGATGTATAAAGATGTACATTACAGCAGTAAGTTGTTGCACTGATGTATGGAGATGTACAGTACTGAAGTTATTGCACTGAAGTTCGGGCCAAATTATCTAAGTCCACATGATATGCGTGTGACGGTTTTGGCCGTGATGCAGGATCTATCAGTGCGATCAGTGCTGGTAAATGTACTTCCAGACAACAAGGGTTATAAATTTACATAATCAAATTAAAGTAATTCAGTAATTTTGGGATATCGATAGGACAGCTATTTCAATGCCAGGTTGGACTTTATTGATGAGCACGACAAGGGGCACCAAGGCCAACAGGTTATTGTGTCAGTTTGACAGTAGCAGTTTGACAGTGTAGGTATGTCAACATACCCTTGCAACACATGGGACCTAAATTAAAAAGTTGTTTGTTTGGGGTAACAGTCCCTGGACAGTGAGAACAGTTCAGTCGGTCGAAAGTTTTTATTTTTTATTTTATTGGTCAGTCAGTTCACTGTCTGTCTCACATTTCGATGGGATGGGATTTTCAACAAAATATCGGAACCAGTTTATCTCAAAGCATTGAAATTCTTCACAGTGCAATTTTATTCTGAAATTTCTAGAAAATTTATTCAGAATCCAAAAATCTCCAATACCTCGCATGTTACATGTTATTTTCATAGCACCTAGTCACAATGGTACAACATTGCAAGCTCAACGTCATTCTGCTTTGAGAAAAAAAAACAAAAACATGAAATATCGCGTTCACAAGATGGTTGGGATGGAAGGACGGTATGAGGGACGGAATGACTTCTGAGGGATGGAAGGACGGATGGGTAGCTAGTGATGTAAAGTCACCCTCCATATTTGAAGTTGATCGGCTGAATTGTTCTCGAGATATCGCGTTCACAACATAGTTGGGATGGATGGAATCTAAGATGGCTGATAGTGGCCATCTTGGATAACGCAAGTAGTGAAAAAAGGTCCCATTGACCTTTGTGCACTTAAACTTGAGGCGTTGGCGCTGGAGATTGGAAAGGGACCTCTGCCAGAGTTTGGCCGCCATCTTGAATTTGGTAAAAAAACTTGACCAATGTGGCAGCGGCTTATTCTCTTGAACTAGGATACAAGGTCGCGTGACCTTTGTATTCCTCCGCGGTGGTGCGGTCATGTCTGGCGGTGATGCGGTCGCGGAAAAAAGCTTCCGCGGAGAAAAAGTAGTCCCCAGAATCTAAATACGCTGCCTGGTCCGATGGGGTCGAGTGAGGTATCAATGTGAAGCATTCGTGAAGGGGCATCTGATGGGCTGGGTGCGGGGTTGAAATAGCGTCATTCTGCGCATGCGCGGTGGACCACGGGTATGGAAATAGACGTTTTCGGGTCTTTGTGGGCCACTAGTGATCCTATGGAGTCGAGTGAGGTATCAATGGGAAGCATTCGTGAGGGGGCATCCGACGGGTGGGTGTGCGGTTGGAATATCGGCATTCTGCGCATGCGCAGACAGGGAATTGTGGGAAAAGGGTATGGAGATAGACGTTTTGGGATCTAGAGGAGCCCCTAATGGGCCTACGGAGTCGTATGAGGTATCAATGTGAAGCACACATGAGGGGGCATTCTCCTGGACTAGTGTCTCGGCCGTTGTCACCAGTCTGCGCATGCGCAGACAGGGAATTGTGGGAAAAGGGTATGGAGATAGACGTTTTGGGATCTAGGTAAGCCCCTAGTGGGCCGATGGAGTCGTATGAGGTATCAATGTGAAGCACACATGAGGGTGCATCTGACTGGACTAGTGTCTCGGGCGTGGTCACCAGTCTGTGCATGCGCAGACGGGGAATTGTGGGAAAAGGGTATGAAAATAGACGTTTTGGGATCTGGGAGAGCCCCTAATGGGCCGATGGAGTCCTATGAGGTATCAATGTGAAGCCTATGTGAGGGGGCATCTGCATGGACTAGTGTCTCGGTCGTGGTCACCATTCTGCGCATGCGCAGACAGGGAATTGTGGGAAAAGGGTATGGAAATAGACGTTTTGGGGTCGAGATGGCCCACTCGTGGACCTATGGAGTCGTATGAGGTATGCATGTAAAGCATTCGTGAAGGCGCATCCGATGAGGTGGGTGATACGTGCAACTGACGTCATTCTGCGCATGCGCAGTAGACAAAGAGTATGGAAATAGACGTTTTGGGATCTAGGTAAGCCCCTAGTGGGCCGATGGAGTCAAGTAAGGTATCCATGTGAAGCACTTTTGAAGGTGCATCTGCCTGGACTAGTGTTTCGGCCGTGGTCAACAGTCTGCGCATGCGCAGGCAGAGAATTGTGGGAAAAGGGTATGGAAATAGACGTTTTGGGGTCGACATGGGCCATTATGGGTCCTACTGAGTCGTATGAGGTATCAATGTGAAGCAGTCGAGAAGGAGCATCCGATGAGGTGAGCAAGATGTGGAACTGACGCCATTCTGCGCATGAGCAGTAGACCAAGTGTATGGAAATAGACGTTTTGGGGTCTAGGAGAGCCCCTAATGGTCCGCTGGAGTCGAGTGAGGTATCAATGTAAAGCAGTCGTGAACGGGCAGCCGCCTGGACTAGTGTGTCGTCCGTGTTCAACATTCTGCGCATGCGCAGACAGGAAATTTTGGGAAAAGGGTAAGGAAATAGACATTATGGGGCCCACATGGGCCACTATGGGTCCGATGGAGTCGTATGAGGTCTTATTTTGAAGCTCCTTATTATTTTGAAGGAGCATCCGATGAGGTGAGCATGATGTGGAACTGACGTCATTCTGCGCATGCGCAGGCAGGCCGTAGTATGGAAATAGACATTTTGAGGCCGATATGCACCACTATTGGTCCGAATATGTCTAGGGAAGTGTTATTTTGTAACTCTTGGGGTGTAGGCCACGACTTGAGGGGATGGCCACGTCACCTGTGACGTCACTGGTGACGTTATCAGTGAGAATAGTAGAGAAAGCGAGAGTTTCGGAGGTGCGATGGAGTGCATTTGGAGTAGATAACGGCCTATTTTTCCATCGAACTACCTGGTAGAGTTACCTGTGAGTGTAAGTGTATGCGCGCGTGTGAGTGAGTGAGTGAGTGAGTGAGTGAGTGAGTGAGTGAGTGAGTGGGTGGGTGGGTGGGTGAGTGAGTGAGTGAGGCGTTCACAACGCCCGTGAGGCGTCCCCAACGCCCGTCTTAACGCATGGACGCACTAACGACGGTGAGTGAGTGAGTGAGTGAGTGAGTGAGTGAGTGAGTGAGTGGGATCCTACTGGACTAATGTAACGTCCGTTTTCATCATTTTGCGCATGCGCAGTATGGCCGTAGTATAGAAATATACACATGGGAGTGTGTTTGGGGTACTCAACCCCATATGGGTCCATGGTTGTGGTTTGGTGGTGCGGGTTCTGCACAAGTGTGTGTGACGTCACTTCGGGTTTCACTAAAACTACCTCCGAACACAGAAGAGTTCCAATTTTTCCTTCGACCTGATGCATGTACTTTCAACATTCGGGTTTCCCACCGCCTGTATGGAATGCATGTATCCCGTAGAGCTACGTATAGGCGCGTATGTGTGACAGGGTCTATAAAACACACTGCTCTGGATCCCACACCTCCATTCCTACGGTTGCAGAGCCATGACGGACACCCGTCCCTATGCGACTCGCATTTTACAGGTTGCCACCGTGGTTAATTCACTCACGGGTTACCGAGCAGTGGTTAGGTCCATGTTTGCAGATGGCGACGACAACGAGGGGCGACGCCAGATCCTGAAAGAGTTCACAGAAGCGGTCCTCGACAGAGTGCACTCGATGGAGAGGTGTGCCATCACTCACCACTACTGGACTATGACAGCCATCCTTGATTACAAGCGTCTAGTCCGTCCGTCCGCCCGGGCTATGGACCACGAGCGCTCACGCCGAAATCAGCGACGGCTCGTTGGCCTCGTCATGGTCTGTGCCTTATTGACCCTGGCGCTGTGGCATTGACAGTAGGACCTGACTATAAATACGAGAGACAGACACAGTGTGCATCATTCAACGATCGTCATTGGGTCAACCATGTCACCAGTTCTACGAGCCATCCTGCCCCTTACACCCCAGGTGGGGTTACACGTCTATGAAGATAAAGTCACCATCGTGGAAGATCGGGATGTCTGTGGGTGGGGTTCGGAGTCCACATCCACTACGGTTACCCTACACCATGATGGCTGGACCAAATTTAAACGAGTGTTGAGCGGTGAGCTCGACGGAAACCTCATCCACCTTGAGAACGCCAACTACGTACACCGTGGACCCTTCTTTGCCCGTGTGGGGCGTTACCACAATTCCACGCAAAGCTTCACCCTAGACCCTGATCTTTGGATGGCCTTGGAGAAAGTGGTGCCTATTGTGGACCAGCTGTTTACACCGGACGAGCAGTCAGCTGTTCAGTTGGGATGGTCTCGTGATATTGAGGACGCGCTGGCTGAACCCAATGAACAA
Source organism: Hanleya hanleyi (assembly GCA_036873755.1). NCBI lineage: Eukaryota > Metazoa > Mollusca > Polyplacophora > Lepidopleurida > Hanleyidae > Hanleya > Hanleya hanleyi. The sequence continues at coordinate 83,095 of JAVTVY010028320.1, forward strand.
ATTTCTAGCAATGAACCAGACGACGATGCCATTGATTATCCGGCTAGACTCAGTCAACCTAGGATATATACAACGGTGGTAGAACCCGAACATCAGACTTCGTTATAAATAAACCATACTCACCGGGTCCATTATCATTTTGTCACCATGAAGCGCTGAGAGAAGGTGTTGGATAACTTATACTACAGTCCCGACAGCCCGGCGGCCTATAGTGCATTGTCGGCTCTCTATCGAGCGGCTAAACCCCAGGGGATACAACGGGCACAAGTTCGAGATTGGTTAAAAAAACAAGACACTTATACCTTACATCGAGCTGCCCGCCGCCATTTTCTACGGAACCGGGTCATCGTGGGAGGACTAGATGCCCAATGGCAAGCGGATTTGGTAGATATGAGCGCCTTTGCCAAACACAACGATGGGAATGGGTATATCTTGACGTGCATCGATATCCTGTCAAAGTATGCGTGGGTGGTATCCATCCGGACGAAAACGGGGGCGAATCACATAGCGGCGTTCAAGGACATCTTCAAGAGCGGGCGCAAACCCTTGTATTTGCAAACCGACGAAGGCACGGAATTCCTCAACAGACCGTTCCAAGCGTTTCTCAAGAAACAGAAGGTCTTCTTCTTTCACACCTAAAACGAGACCAAGGCTTCCGTGGTGGAAAGGTTCAGCAGGACTTTCAAAGGCCGCATGTATAAATATTTCGCCTATAAGAATACAAGGCGGTACATCGATGCTCTCCCGAAACTTGTCAGTGGTTACAATCGAGCCTATCACCGGAGTATACAGAGAGCCCCCATTACCGTGACCCAACGCAATGAAGACCAAGTCCGGGGTGTCCTGTACCCCATACAATCGCAGCGAATGCCGAAGAAGGAGTTCAAGGTCGGGGACCCTGTACGGATCAGTAAAGTCAAGGGCAAGTTCGAGAAAAGTTACTTGCCCAACTGGAGCGATGAGCACTTCCTGATTAAACGGCGCCTACCCCGACAGCGGCGAGTCTATGAACTGGAAGATCTTCAAGGGGAACCGTTGCTAGGGACGTTTTACGAGATGGAATTACAACCTGTCGTAAAAACAAAGCAAGACTACTACACGGTGGAACGCATCCTAAAAATCGACGTCTCACCATCATCTACATTGTGCAGAATCTGTTCAGTAAAAACAAAGAACATCGGAACATCAGCTTAAATGCTCACTACCTGGTGGTCTTCAAAAGCCCGAGAGATACCACTCAAGTACTGCACCTGACGAGACAGATGTACCCTGGACGCACTGCGTTTGCGTTGGAAGCCTTTAAAGATGCGACAACCCCTCAGCACGGGTATATGCTCTTCGACCTGAAGCAAGCCACTCCCGACCACCTTCGTCTACTGACCGGTATCTTTCCCGGAGAGACCCACCACGTGTACATGCAAAAATAATGTAAACACACCCACAGTGGTTCCCCCGCAGCTGGGGTGTGTGTTTGATGTTGAGGATAATAAAATAATTAATACCACATCATGGTTGACTTTTGTCTCTGTTCAATATTCACGAGGTAGGTAGATAAAAAGGGCGGGGTTGTGGGTTCTAGCATCAGTTGTACATGATGTCTGCTCGAGTACGGAAGCATGATCCGACGCTCAGTGTATTGAAGACGGCCCCACCCGAGTTGGTTCGAACCATTGTACGCGGCGCAGACCCTGCTCTCGTGTGCTGTCTGTGTGAGATTGGACTCAATATCTTAAAAGGGAACGTACCACTGACTCCGGCTCAGAAGGCGAAGTTGGCCAAGCATATGACAGGTCTGCGAACCTTAGTCCAGAAGCGAGTCTCTCAAACACAAAAGAAAAAGGTGTTACAGCAAGGCGGCTTTCTCGGAGCCATTTTAGCACCCTTGGCGGCTTCCGTGTTGGGTCCAGTATTGGGTGGACTGTTCGGCCGACAACGAACCACACGAAAAAAATGGTCCTCGTCGAACCTCGGCTCCTTCAAAACCTCCAATCACCGTACCCCGTACCCTCTACGGTGAAGACGATAAACACACTCGATGAAGAGTTGGGTCAGATCTTACAACGACCGGGGTTAAGCGACAGTGAGAAAGTACAACAGTACAATGAAACGCTTCAGCGGTACATGACGTTCATGGACCAATACAAAACCCGCTCTACCCCAGCAGCAGCACCACCACCACCAACCTCAGCACCGCTCCAACAGCCGCCATTACCAGGGGTACCACCCACAGCCCCACAGTGGGTCGAAGACGAAGTCCTGAAGAGTGTACCTGCATCGTTCAAGAAACAAGCTGGCCTGGTATTACAACGAATGAAACAGAATCCTAACATGACTTGGAATGATAAAGCTGAACTCCTGGTACAGAATCAGGTGGTCCCCGGTACCCACATGACGGATTTAGTGAATGACCTGATGCGGCAACGCAGGTCGCACACGGATCCGCGAGGATGGGAGGTCTTCGCTCAAGGCTTGAAAGACATGCATGTACCGCAGGAATTGGTGGGGAATCCCACCGCTGGGCCTTTATGCAGCGGACCCAGCAATCGCCGAGTGGCCCACAACCTTCTTTGGAAACCGAGTGGGAACCGGAGTCTCCCCCCAAAACACCACCACAGCGGGCACCTACTTTTTCACCCCTTTTACCACGCCACCCCCTGCAACCACCAAGATCTAAGTCACCGCGACCATCACGACGATTAGCGCCCAAGGGCTGGGAGAAGTATTAAAACCAACAGAAGCAGCAGGAAAGCTCAGTCGTCATGTTTTACCTCACCCTACCCAGTAACAGCTCGGCTGATGTGTTTCCTGACAACACCTTGACCAAGTACGTGACCCAGTTACCACAACCGTTGCATTTACCTGGACGCTGGGAATGTGGACTCGTGGATATCCAATACCCTTACTCGTGGTACAACGTGCGAGCCAATGAAGTATGGTACGAGGTGACCTACGAAGGACAAGAAACCCGACTCAAACTACCCGAAGGTCAATACGATACCCCCAAGGAGTTCATGGGTGGACTGAGAAGTCTGATGCATTATAAGTCTCTACGGGACGTCACGAATACTTCACAACCCATAAAAACTTTCCCCTTCAAAAATCATGTGGACTTCGATTACAACGCACACAACGACAAGGCCAGTCTCACGCTCAGCCCCAACGTGAGTGTCGAAATCAGTCCTACCCTACAGCAAATGCTGGGTCTCGATCTACGGGGGTACGCTGGCCCCACCGGCGAGATAGGCCACACCCCGATGGACATGCGTGGTGGTATGTATGGCCTGTGCATCTACTCGGACGTGGTGGATGCACACATTGTGGGAGACAGCGACGTACCTCTACTACGCGTCTGCCCGGTGAAAGGCAAATATGGAGCTCAAGTCACCCACAGTTTCAGCCACATCATTTATCTACCGGTCAGTCAGACCGATATTAGCTCCATCGTCATCGATATAAGAGACGACACCGGTCAACCGATCGCATTCGAGCGTGGGAAAGTGGTGCTGACACTTCATTTCCGTCAAGTCCGAGCGGTTCACTTTGCATAATGAAGGTGCCTTACGAGTGTGATGCACGCAGCTATATGGACTATTATACCCAACAGGCCGGGGGTAGCTTTCCGGTCTTTGCAGGTACACGCATGCAACGAGGACATGGGCTGGGGAACATACTCGGGAGCATCGTCAAAACGTTCCTTCCCTTGGTGACGCGTGGGGTCAAAGCGATCGGCAAACAAGCGGTACGCAGTGGACTGCAAGTCGCGGGTGATGTCTTGGGCGGTGCGGCACCCAAAGAAGCACTGAAACGCCGAGCCAAAGAAGCAGGAGGCGTCTTGGTCGCCAAAGCACAACGCACCGTAGGGAATAAAAGACCTGCACCACCGGGACCACGCACCAGTCAACGACCGACCCAGCGATGACGCACATCGAAGACCGGGTATATCTATTCTTAAACATGGCTTTCATCCACGCCGTGTCGTGTCCTTCTACCAACAGTGAATTTGATTTATGGACCGTCCCACCTACTCAGACCAGTGGCGAAGAGGGCCAATGGGTGGAACATCTCCCCCTTTCCAGCATTACAGCCACAGGCCCCATTGAATTCACCATCACCAACGCAGATACGACCTACCTGGATTTAGCCCATACGTACCTATATGTGAAAGCTAAAATCACCAATAAAGATGGGTCTGTCCTCAAAGCAGATGCACCCGTGGGTCCAGTGAATCTCTGGCTTCATTCGCTATTCCAGCAAGTGGATATAGCCCTCAGTGATAAACTGGTGAGCGCCTCAACAAACACGTACCCGTACCGAGCCTACATCGAAACACTGTTATCCTACGGGCGTGACGCTAAAAAGTCGTATTTGACAGCCCCGTTGTTCTACCGAGATACCCCAGGCAATATGGAAGCGAGTCCCGATAATGACGGCTATACGGAGAGAGTGGATGCCACAGCAGAGAGTCACTCGGTCGATATGATGGGACGTCTGCATGCGGACTTATTCATGCAGGACCGATACCTCTTGAATGGAGTACCTGTCAAAATACGACTAGTGCGCGCAACGCCTGCGTTTGCCTTGATGGCCCCGAATGAGGACCTCGAGTTTAACATTGTCATCCAAGAGGCCAGTCTGTTTGTACGCAAAGTGAAACCGAGCCCAGGTGTACAGTTGGGGCACATCAGAGCCTTGGAGAAAAAACCAGCCCAGTACCCGATTCGACGAGTACAGACCAAGGTCTTTTCCGTCCCTAAAGGGAATATGATTGTCAATCAAGAAAACCTGTTCCTGGGAGATTTGCCCAAGCGTTTAACCCTAGCTTGTGTGGAGAACGTCAGTTATAATGGGACCTCTCGAGGAATCCGTTCAACCTAAAAGCGTTCAACATCAATTTCGTGGCCCTGCATGTGGATGGCCAACAGGTACCGGCACGCCCCTTACAACCCAACTTTGGAACGGCCAATTACATCCGGAGCTATCTGAACCTCTTCACAGCAACTGGCCAAATCAACCAAGACGAGGGAAATATGATCAGTCGAGACGATTTCGGCAAAGGATACACATTGTTCTGTTCCGATCTGACCCCCGCCTTAGACAACGATCATCAACTGAGTCTCGTCAAGAAAGGCAACTTACGCTTGGAACTGCATTTCGGGACACCTTTACCGAAAACCATCAATGTGATTTGCTACGCTGAGTTTGACAACATTATTCAAATCGATAGAAGCGGTAACGTCCTGTGTGACTTTGCCACCTAACATGGATACAGACCAGATACGCACAGTGCTGGAGAATGACCCAGGGACACGCATGGTATTTCAAGGAGTGTTCGCCCGAGACGTGTTCCCATTAGACCGTGTGTATCCTGCTGCTTACGTCCTGAATACAGACCCGATGGATCGACCCGTCAACACTGGGTGGCCGTGTACTTGACAGAAGAGCAGGGCGAATACTTTGACCCGTACGGCCTACCACCCCTGCATTCCGATTTAACAGACTTCATGAATCAAGGCACAGAAACGTGGTGTTGGAATACCAAAACGTTGCAAAGCCTGACCAGTAGTGTGTGCGGACAATATTGCTTGTTTTACCTGTACCATCGATGTCGGGGACATTCCATGCAGACGATCGTCCACATGTTTGACGAGTACCCCAAGGCCGAGGACCGAGATGTACTCGTATATGACTGGGCTGCCGTTCATTTCAATGTACAAGTCCCGTTCTGGGCTTAAATTTTTTCACGTAAAGCCCTCTGTTCTGGGCTTCAGTTTTTTCACGTGGTTGTTCTCACGTTGTTGATGTTCACTGAATAAAAAAATGAGATCTCAAAAATCTGTCTTGCGTGTTTTCTGTGTGAGCATGAATGCCCCATGTGGGACATGTGTGGATTCAGTCCATGAATGGGTTGAGAAAATAGCCAATCAGTGGCCTAGGATGGGATCAAATATAACCCATCAATGCCTAGAAAACAATGCAAGAGCACTGCAGTAAAATAGAGAGCCAATGAAATCAGCCCACAGACCAAGTACATGCTTTGGTCTAGGGTAAGAGTGGGCATTACGGGATACATGCATTCCATACAGGCGGTGGGAAACCCGGATGTTGAAAGTACATGCATCAGGTCGAAGGAAAAATTGGAACTCTTCTGTGTTCGGAGGTAGTTTTAGTGAAACCCGAAGTGACGTCACACACACTTGCGCAGAACCCGCACCACCAAACCACAACCACGGACCCATATGGGGTTGAGTACCCCAAACACACTCCCATGTGTATATTTCTATACTACGGCCAGACTGCGCATGCACAGACTCTTGAACACGGACGAACCATGAGTCCAGTCGGACGCTCCTTCACGAGAGCTTCAAAATGAGACCTCATACGACTCCATCGGACCCATAGTGGCCCATGTGGGCCCCATAATGTCTATTTCCATACCCTTTTCCCACAATTCCCTGTCTGCGCATGCGCAGAATGTTGAACACGGACGACACACTAGTCCAGGCGGCTGCCCCTTCACGACTGCTTTACATTGATACCTTACTCGACTCCATCGGCCCACTAGGGGCTTACCTAGATCCCAAAACGTCTATTTCCATACGCTTTGTCTACTGCGCATGCACAGAATGACGTCAGTTCCACGTGTCACCCACCTCATCGGATGCGCCTTTACGAATGCTTTACATGGATACCTCATACGACTCCATAGGACCACGAGTGGGCCATCTCGACCCCAACACGTCTATTTCCATACCCTTTTCCCACAATTCCCTGTCTGCGCATCCGCAGACTGGTGACAACGGCCGAGACACTAGTCCAGGAGAATGCCCCCTCATGTGTGCTTCACATTGATACCTCGTACGACTTCATAGGCCCATTAGGGGCTCCCCTAGATCCCAAAACGTCTATCTCCATACCCTTTTCCCACAATTCCCTGTCTGCGCATACGCAGAATGCCGATATTCCAACCCCACACCCACCCGTCGGATGCCCCCTCATGTGTGCTTCCCATTGATACCTCACTCGACTCCATAGGACCACTAGTGGCCCACAAAGACCCGAAAACGTCTATTTCCATACCCTTGGTCCACCGCGCATGCGCAGAATGACGCTATTTCAACCCCGCACCCAGTCCATCAGATGCCCCTTCACGAATGCTTCACATTGATACCTCACTCGACCCCATCGGCCCAGGCAGCGTATTTAGATTTCTCCGCGGAAGCTTTTTTTCCGCGACCGCATCACCGCCAGACATGACCGCATCACCGCGGAGGAATACAAAGGTCACGTGACCTTATATCCTAGTTCAAGAGAATAAGCCGCTGCCACATTGGTCAAGTTTTTTTACCAAATTTAAGATGGCGGCCAAACTCTGGCAGAGGTCCGTTTCCAATCTCCAGCGCCAACGCCTCAAGTTTAAGTGCAAAGAGGTCAATGGGACTTTTTCTCGCAGGACAACTACTAACGCAGTTTGATGAAAAACAATTCCAGTCATCTTCTTATTGATGTGAAGTCACTCCCCAGATTTGAAGTCGATCGGTTGAATTGTTCTCGAGATATCATGTTCATAACATTTTGGAGATGGATGGAATCTAAGATGACTGACGGCGGCCATCTTGGTTAACGCAGTTTGATGAAAAACAATTCCAGTCATCTTCTTATTGATGTGAAGTCACCCCCCAAATTTGAAGTCGATCGGTTGAATTGTTCTCGAGATATCGTGTTCACAACATTTTGGGGATGGATGGAATCTAAGATCCCAAGTTTGAAGTAGATCGGTTGAATTGTTCTTGAGATATCTCGTTAACAATATAGTCGACGGTGGCCATCTTGGTTAACGCAGTTTGGTGAAAAACAATTCCAGTCATCTTCTTATTGATGTGAAGACAATCCCCAGATTTGAAGTCGATCGGTTGAATTGTTCTCGAGATATCGTGTTCATAATATTTTGGAGATGGATGGAATCTAAGATGACTGACGGCGGCCATCTTGGTTAACGCAGTTTGATGAAAAACAATTCCAGTCATCTTCTTATTGATGTGAAGTCACCCCCCAAATTTGAAGTCGATCGGTTGAATTGTTCTCGAGATATCGTGTTCACAACATTTTGGGGATGGATGGAATCTAAGATCCCAAGTTTGAAGTAGATCGGTTGAATTGTTCTTGAGATATCTCGTTAACAATATAGTCGACGGTGGCCATCTTGGTTAACGCAGTTTGGTGAAAAACAAATCCAGTCATCTTCTTATTGATGTGAAGTCACTCCCCAGATTTGAAGTCGATCGGTTGAATTGTTCTCGAGATATCGTGTTCATAATATTTTGGAGATGGATGGAATCTAAGATGACTGACGGCGGCCATCTTGGTTAACGCAGTTTGATGAAAAACAATTCCAGTCATCTTCTTATTGATGTGAAGTCACCCCCCAAATTTGAAGTCGATCGGTTGAATTGTTCTCGAGATATCGTGTTCACAACATTTTGGGGATGGATGAAATCTAAGATCCCAAGTTTAAAGTGGATCAGTTGAATTGTTCTTGAGATATCTCGTTAATGATATAGTTGACGGTGGCCATCTTGGTTAACGCAGTTTGGTGAAAAACAATTCCAGTCATCTTTTTATTGATGTGAAGCCACTCCCCAGATTTGAAGTCGAACGGTTGAATTGTTCTCAAGATATCGTGTTCACAACATTTTGGGATGGATGGAATCTAAGATGGCTGACGGCGGCCATCTTGGTTAACGCAGTTTGGTGAAAATCAATTCCAGTCATCTTCTTATTGATGTAAAGTCACCCCCCAAATTTGAAGTCGATCGGTTGAATTGTTCTCGAGATATCGTGTTCACAACATTTTGGGGATGGATGGAATCTAAGATCCCAAGTTTGAAGTAGATCGGTTGAATTGTTCTTGAGATATCTCGTTAACAATATAGTCGACGGTGGCCATCTTGGTTAACGCAGTTTGGTGAAAAACAATTCCAGTCATCTTCTTATTGATGTGAAGTCACTCCCCAGATTTGAAGTCGATCGGTTGAATTGTTCTCGAGATATCGTGTTCATAACATTTTGGAGATGGATGGAATCTAAGATGACTTACGGCGGCCATCTTGGTTAACGCAGTTTGATTTCGAAAACAATTCCAGTCATCTTCTTATTGATGTGAAGTCACTCCCCAGATTTGAAGTCGATCGGTTGAATTGTTCTCGAGATATCGTGTTCACAACATTTTGGGGATGGATGGAATCTAAGATCCCAAGTTTGAAGTAGATCGGTTGAATTGTTCTTGAGATATCTCGTTAACACTATAGTCGACAGTGGCCATATTGGTTAACACAGTTTGGTGAAAATCAATTCCAGTCATCTTCTTATTGATGTGAAGTCACTCCCCAGATTTGAAGTCGATCGGTTGAATTGTTCTCGAGATATCGTGTTCATAACATTTTGGAGATGGATGGAATCTAAGATGGCTGACGGCGGCCATCTTGGTTAACGCAGTTTGGTGAAAATCAATTCCAGTCTTCTTATTGATGTGAAGTCACTCCCCAGATTTGAAGTCGGTCGGTTGAATTGTTCTCGAGATATCGTGTTCATAACATTTTGGAGATGGATGGAATCTAAGATGGCCGACGGCGGCCATCTTGGATAACGCAGTTTGGTGAAAAACAATTTCAGCCATGTTCTCACTGATGTCAAGTCACCCCCCACGTTTGAAGTCAATCGGTTGAACTGTTCTCGAGATATCGCGTTCACAACATTCTTGGGATGGTTGAAATCTAAGAACGCAGTTTGGTGAAAAACAATCCCAGCCATCTTCTCACTGTTGTCAAGTCACCCCCCAAGTTTGAAGTTGATGAGTTGAATTGTTCTCGAGATATCGCATTCACAACATGGTTGGGACGGACGGACGGAAGGACAGACAGACGGGTAGCATTTCCAAGTCCCCCTCCCACTTACGTGGCGGGGGACAATAACTGACCATCAACAAGCCGCTGTGAGACAATAGTTCCAAAAAATGAAAATTAATGAATCAGGTATTCCTCGTAGTTAATGACAAAAAAAGTTACTGCTTTTTGGTATGACTGCCAAATATATATGCCCTATGCAGTAGAAATTTATCCCAAAATATCATGTCAAGGATGCCGCTAACCCAGAAACTCTGGCTGTGATAGGTGAATATAGGTAAGGGGGCGTGGCATTCCTATCACATATCAGCAACAACAACCAAAAAAAACATCCTTAGCCGATGTTTTCGGGCTAGGATGCCGCAAGAACCATTGATAAGCCTAACTTGTCGTTGATGTTGTTGTTGTTTAACTCCAGGCCTGTCGAATTGACCGTCGGCTCCACCAGTCCACACTGCCGTCTTCGCTTAGACAGCTACCTCTCTTCCCTCCATATTTCTAAAAATTATAGCCAAAATGTATGACTTCTCTCGACGTAACTCGGTATCAAATAGACAACGAATGATAATTAATATATTAACGAAAAAACGTTATCACAGATAACCTGTTGTTACCGGCCCGTTGTTACCACTTCAACCGGCCGCTGCCGTTGTTGTCTCCGACGGAATTTTGAATTCATGCCTTTGGATTGCGCTCCCCCGATGGACGTACATCAAACAGAAAAGAGACAAATATGTATTCTCGATAACTATACCGTACTGCAAACGTGCGTGAAGAGTTCACCCCATTGGCAACCTGAGTTGAATCCTAATCCGTTCTTATTTATTCGGCACAGTGGCCATTTACGGTTCTTCTTCCTGACAAAAACACAGCAGGGCCGCCATTTTTTTCTGGCGTCGGGAACCCTCGTGTTACTTTGCCATGTTACAAATTTTGAGGACTCCCGATTGCCACTTAGTCCGGGAAATCAGCGAGAATGTTCCCATGAGTTTTCGAACTGTAAACATTTCATTTTCTTCGACAGATTTAGGGAACAAAAAAAAATATATATATATACATTTTTTTTTCAAGGTTTAGAGTCTAGGATATACACCTTTTTAACCCTTTCACCGATTAAACCCGGCACACGGGGATAACGAGAGTGCCACCCGTATGACCATCCCCGGTAGACCGGGTTAGCTTTAAACCTGTTCGCCATCACGATGGGTACAGCACTTGTATTTTTTTGCATCCGTTTTAACAGAAATCTATCAAACACTGTATACTTCTGGAAAGCGAAAACCTTGATCAATTTGATTCTCGAAGTTGTTTGTTTGTTTGCAAAAGAAATAAAGCAAAATTAGATGTTGAACGGAAAAAATCGGAGCGAAAAATGCATTTTTCCTCACATACCGTGTGACGGGCCTGTCGGCAGCAAGCCGCTGAAATGGAAAAAATCATCGAAAACCTCTTCCTAACTCCTGTATTTTCGAACTTACACGACTGTTAAAGTGTGGTGAATATTCCCCAGACGATTAAAACTGCCAACGACGATCGACGAAGTTTATTTCCATATTTTTACGAGTCTTGATCCACAACGTGTGTCAAACAGATATCCATTTCATTCAAGATGGATTCCCCTGCCGGCCGACGAGCCAATCGGTATGCGTCATTTTGCCCACGTGACCTCTATCAGCCAACAGATTTGAGACGAGCGTAGACAGTGGCTGGAATGATGGAATGACATCATTTTACAATCCAATCGTATCCTCCGTTTTATTTTGCCATCCATTCCAGGTTATTTCCTGTGTAGAAAGGTGAAAGGTTACGCTTTCCAATGAGAGGTCAAACATGAAGATTGGCAGAGTAAAACTCGAGAAAAACGCTTTCAAATGCGGCCGAAAAAAGACGATTTCTCCGTTAGATTTTGACGTTTTAAAGTCGAGAAAGCCGGGGAAAAGCGCATTCTCTCGCAGTAAAACTTAATTTTGTATGCTATTTTATTTATCTTGCTATAAAACTAGAGCAAATAACACTGGAGTGTGTATTGTGGAGATAGGTTTCTTATGTTTTTCTGCAAATCTCGGACGCAAACGAAATTTCTAGCATTCCAAAGACAACATAAACAAATTTTAACAGTTCTCAGGGAATTGATCGTCAGCAGGTCACTTTTGTCAGGGGAAATAATCGGCGAAAGGGTTAATTTAAGCCCAGCTGTGAAGGGGAGTGGTTCATTGAGTTCTATGATATGATAATTAAGCCCTCTTCCTTGCCAGTGTTTGGTGTAACACTTTCTAGCCAAATGCACAAATATATCAGATATCAGGACTTAATACCATGTTGTTGGTTTTAAAATGTGGGTGTTGACTGTCACTTTAATAGTAAGAAGCTCCAAAGAAGCAAAACTGCTGGATCTACATTAGATCTAAGTAATGTGTTAATACATTCCACATGAATGAGTCACTGGCAATACCAGACTACTGAATATGCAAATGAGTCCTACACCGAATGAACCAATGGCAGACATACAACTTTACTATGGAGCTCTTGATAGGCTACATGCCAGGAAGAGTATGTAAATCAGTATGAAAGTAGGCCTAATGTATGCATACTTGGAGATCCCTTTTTAGAAGACTGGAAAATTGTAGAAAAATATAAAAAAATGTAAAAAAATAATTAATGACCGGTTAGACCTGAAAGTTTCAAAGGCACAAGTAAAAAATAAAAGGATCATAACCTGTAAGTTTCAAGAACTTCCTTGCAATAGTTTTCGTGATACGGCTCGGACAGACGGACAGACACACTGCTGGGGCCACAACAATACTCCTGATCTCGTAGGGCTGAGGAGTAAAAACGGTCGATTTGTCGGTCGGATTTTCCGATTTTTTTATTTATGCAATTTCTCCGCGTAAACTTCATGATCAATTAGCAAATATTAATGTGATGAGAAATAAAATAGTTTTTGCCCAGTAATCTCCAGATAATTCTTTTTAACGCTAGGTCAACAGAGGTATTATGCAGACTTGAAAACTAATCGATATGTTTGGCAAACATCTATTTTACTATATATGATGTCACTTCCGGCGATGTGCGCGCGACCTGGAATCCTGATCAAAAATCTGAATGGTGGCTGGGGTCGAGGTGGTTGCTCCCCACAGTGTTTGCTCCATTTCACAGGTCCACACCACTATGACCCTGTCCCAATAGCGGAAGATGACCTTTACGCCGTGGCTATGAAGTATAGAAAAAAACACACGCCGACACGTTTCAGTTTTAATCCGACCGAACAACTATTCCGATTTTGCACATGAGCGAACTACTATTCATATGCTCTGCCCATATAAACGGGGGAAATAATCGCTAAATAATTCCTTTTAACGCTAGGTCAACATGGATATTATGCAGAATTGAAAAGTAATCGGAATGTTCGAAAAACATCGATTTTTCTATTTTCGACGTCACTTCTGTCTGTGCTGCTCGGGTGGGAATCTGTCCGAAAGTCTGACTGGTGGCTGGAGTATTATCATACCCCAGTGAGGTGGTTGAGCTAAAAGAAGAGACTATTATAGGGAACGACTTGGTTGGATGAGAAACTCCGGGGATGTTTTAGACTGTGTTAGACTACAGAATTATACGGTAGGTATGTTTGGTCTATACATAAGGTGATCCAAAAATATCTGTTGCCAGACATAAACCATAATGAAGGGAAATAACTCAGGAAAAGGTTTAAATAGGTTGAAAAAGTCACGAGGGCAGGCACCAAAATAGATGGGTTTCCTGATCTGTTTCTGGCCATTATGATATATGCGATCTCGTCTGAGCGATTTCGGGTGTTCCTTAGCTTTCCTCCCCCCACACACACAAATATGTTTTGTTATTCCTGAGACTAGGGAGCTGAAACTTACCACACTATACCCTTGGGTCATAATTCAGCAGAAAGTATGGACAAATCCAAGATTAATGACGTCATTTTTCTAGAAGTGACAGTGACGTCATTTTTCTAGAAGGCATTTTTTCGCTGATTTTTCTATTTTTTTAATATTATTTCTGCAATATTTTTCGCAAAAAACTGCATGACAGATTACTGAATATTTATCTGATGTGAAATAAAATGGCCTTTCTACCTTTTTTTTCAACAAAAAAAGCACAAATTTTGAACAAGAAAGACGAAACATCTCTTTTTTTAATTTACCTGTGATCTTTTCCTCGGTGGGTCTGTGAATAGGCTCCAAATGACACCAATATGATAAGCAACAAAGTTACGAAGAGATATCTCGTTTCGGAGCACAAGAGAAGAGTTCAGTGTTATGAACGGTAGTCGATGTGAACAATTATGCAATTTGCCCAGGTGCGAGAGATGGTTGCTACTGGCTATCATTTGGATCTCAAGGTGATACTCGATTAGGATGCAACAGAAAAACTCTCCAGAATGCTGCCATCCATAAATAAGCGTCTAGTTCGACATTCAGTGATCATCAGTCAACCCTTATAGGATTTCCGCGTCTACAATTCAACGATCTTGTTAATACGGCATCATTACCACCAAACGAGTGAGTGAGTGAGTGAATATGATTTAACGTCGCATTCAAGACTATTTCAGTCATATCACGACGTTTGGTTTCCTGTTCACGCCTGGAAACCACACGGGTGGGGTCCTATAATTTCTTTTCACACCCGGGAACCCCACGGGTGCCCCAGTTAGTCGCCTCTTACGATAAGCTCTCTGAGGGGCTGAGGCCTATTATTACCATGGAGTATGCACAACGACATCCCAGGTCAATCACAGGGAGCCCCACAGGGCTACCATCAAACGCTGCGTTCTTTCGAATGGTTATGGGGCTTAAGCCTATCTGGCATTGGGGAAGGGGGTGGGGGGGGGGGGGGATTATGGTCCTCTATCAATCTTTTCGCCGCAGCTCCGGAATTTGCTGTCAATAATTTCGCCTTTCGCGAATTTCTACGCCAAACTGGTATATACATTGATGTAAATCGCGATCTTATTTTATCATACGCTGTGTGAAATCTGTATGGCGTCAATACACACGTATATCGTTCTGTGCTGATCACGCTGTTGCTGACTTCACGATGACAGAGCCACACATTCGCATTGATATTCTGAGTGAAAGTTTTTGTTGGAACGATCGCAAAGCTGTGTATACTGAACTAAGTAGTATATAAAAGACCGATTCCTTATCATTTATGCAAATGAGATGACGTCATCAGACGACCTTTCTTACCTATATTTTTAGAGAGCGGCACTAGTGATGTCACAGAGGTCAAAGGTCACATCCGGGTCAAAGGTGACATCCGGTCACGTGACATCCGGGTCAAAAGCTCAAAGGTTACTTCCGGTCACGTGACGGTCCAGCAATAAGGCTAAGACCCCCGTGACTCCCAATGTCAATCTCCCGAAACAGGGTCCCCGACAATATCGTCATCTATTTGCCCATGTTAAATGGCCAGTAGGGAACCCTCAGTGTCTCCATACAGGTTTCACCAAAAGCGTATTGATACGAAAAAAATATCTGAAAGCATGGAAAGGAAGACTTGTGCGGTATTATTATCACCAGTCTAGCATCCGTGCGACCCCAGGGTCGAGCGTTTATTGTCCAGTTTGCACAATGAAACAAACATGGCGAAATTTCAAGATGACGGCCGCACAACGTACGTCCTACGCATGATGACCAACAAGGAAGACAACTCTGACGGGGCGAACCCTCTGTGGCGCAAAGTTCCCGGTCATCTCCCCTGATTCGAACATTTGCATCTACGTATTTGCGTATCTACGTCATTTGCGTATACGGGGAACGCGGTTATGGGGTATAGGGGTGGTCATTTTTTTGTGGATTTTGGGGTCTTATTTTCTTCGTCTCGCCATGTAGAACACGATGGGAGAGGTCGCGAAGCGATTGGTTGAATTTTTTTGAAAAAGTCACTGTGCGCATGCGTAGTGAGCAAATAGCGCTGGTTGGACGTTTTGGGATCTAGGTGAGTCGAGTGAGGTATCATTGTGTAGCATTCGTGAAGGAACATCCGCCGGGATGGGTGCGACGTGGAACTGATGTCATTGTGCGCATGCCCAATAGACAAAGTGTATGGAAATAGACGTTTTGGGGTCTAGGTGGACCACTAGTGGTCCGATGGAGTCGAGTGAGGTATCAATGTAAAGCATACGTGAGGGAGCATCCGACGGGCTTGATGTGACGTGGAATTGACGTCATTGTGCGCATGCGTAGTAGACAAAGTGTATGGAAGTAGACGTTTTGGGGTCTAGGTGGACCACTAGTCGTTCGATGGAGTCGAGTGAGGTATCTTTGTGTAGCATTCGTGAAGGAGCATCCGCCGGGATGGGGGTGACGTAAAATTGACGTCCTTCTGTGCATGTGCAGTATACAACGTATATGGAAATACACGTTTTGGGGTCTAGGTGGACCACTAGTGGTCCGATGGAGTCAAGTGAGGGGTCAATGTAAAGCATACGTGAGGAAGCATCCGCGCGGATGGATGTGACGTAAAACTGACGTCATTGTGCGCATGCGCAGTAGACAAAGGATATGGAAATAGACGTTTTGGAGTCTAGGTGAGCCACTATTGGTCCGATTGGGCCGTGTGAGGTATCAATGTGAAGCATTCGTGATGGAGCATCCGACGGAATGGGTGTGACGTGAAACTGACATCATTCTGCGCATGCGCAATAGACAAAGTGTATTGGAATGGACGTTCTGGGGTCTAGGTGGGCCACTATTGGTCCGATTGAGTCGTATGAGTTCTCAATGTGAAGCATTCGTAAAGGAGCATCCGCCTGGACTAGTGTGTCGTCGGTTTTCAACATTCTGCGCATGCGCAGACAGGGAATTGTGGGGAAAGGGCATTGGAAGGAACGTTTTGGATCGAAATGGGCCTCTATTGATTTGATTGGGTCGAGTGAGGTATCATTGTAAAGCATTCGTGAAGGAGCATCCGCCTGGACTAGTGTGTCGTCCGTTTTCAATATTCTGGGCATGTGCGGTCTGGCATTTTGAGGGGTAGACTCAGAATGGCGTGTTTTTTTATTGCAAGTCGTGTCAATCTGCGCATGCGCAGTTGGGTGTAGTAAGTAAAGTGGCCATTTTGGGGAAGTGAAGGAAGGTATTTGGGGTAGAGAGGGACCATCCTTGGTCCGAATGCGTAGTGAGAGGTGTCATTTTGTAGCTCGCGTGGTGAAAACCCCGATTGGAGGGATGTCCATGTCATCTGTCACGTCATCGGTGACGTCAGCAGTAGGAGTAGTAAGGAAAGTGGGCATTTTGGGGAAGTGAAGGAAGATATTTGGGGTAGAGTTGGACCATCCTTGGTCCGAATGCGTCGTGTGGGGTGTCATCTTGTAGCCCTCGTGGTGTATATCCCGATTTGAGGGATGTAAATGTCATCTGTGACGTCATCGATGTGGTCATCAGTAGGAGTAGTAAGGAAAGTGGGCATTTTGGGGAAGTGAAGGAAGATATTTGGGGTAGAGTTGGACCATCCTTGGTCCGAATGCATCGTGTGGGGTGTCATTTTGTAGCTGTCCATGTCATCTGTGACGTCATTGGTGACGTCATCAGTACGAGTAGTAGCGAAAGTGGGCATTTTGGGGCAGTGAAGGAAGGTATTTGGGGTAGAGATGGACCATCCTTTGTCCGAATGCGTCGTGTGGGTGTCATTTTGTAGCTCGCGGGGTGCAGACCCCGATTTGAGGATGTTCACGTCATCTGTGACGTCAGCAGTAGGAGTAGTAGCCAAAGTGAGCATTTTGGGGCAGTGAAGGAAGGATTAGTAGTATTAAAGCGCATTTTGAGCCCTATTGACCTTGCGGCGCAATGCGCAATGAGTGTACGTGAGTGAGTGAGTGAGTGAGTGTAAGGAGGAGGAGGAGGAGGAGGAGGAATACGCACTAACGACGGTGAGTGAGTGGGTGAGTGGGTGAGTGTGTGAGGAGGAGGAGGAGGAGGAGGAGGAGGAGGAGGAGGAATATGCACTAACGACGGTGAGTGAGTGAGTGAGTGAGTGAGTGAGTGAGTGAGTGAGTGAGTGAATGAGTGAGTGGCACACCACCACACCCCACCACCACCACCATCACCACCACCACCACCACCAGATACCACCACCACACACCGCCACCGCCACCACCACACACCACCACCAATCAGTGGACCAATACATATGGACTGATGAGGGACACACCACCACCAACACTACCACCACCAAAACAACACCACCAAAACCACCATACACCACTATTACCACCACCACACACCAGTTCTACCACCACCACCACCCACCACCTCCTTCACCACCACCACCACACACCACCACCGGGCGTTGACGCCTGTCAACGCCATCACCACCACCACCATCACATACCACCGCCACCTCCACCACCTCCACACATCACCACCACACACCAACACCAAGACTACCACCACCATCACCACCGGGCACACACAAACGCCTGCATGAAATGGTCAATGTTCTGAGGATAAATTCGACTACCAAACACACGGATTTGTGCTCTGTCCATGGTGGGATTGGAGAACAACACAAAGTATTGGCAGTTCAAGGCAATATCTCTGGACGCCTTCCCTTGAGGAAAGAGATTCTGGGTCAAATAAATGACGGACAGATTCCGATGATGGGATCCTTTAGTAAACAAGTCGGCGACGTGTGAATTCTCCTTGGCCGCACTCATCAGATCATCTATCACTACCACGTTGGTCTGCTCGGGATCAAAGTAATACGGTTCGTTTATGTCGTGCGGAATCCCTGGGACGAAGCTCACATTCTGTAACCTGGTAGTTTCGTAGGCGGGCTGCCATTGGCTATAACACCAAACAACACGTGTCCGAGCTGGGGTTGCCACACCTTCCTCTAAGAACTTTAACACCCAGGATGTCTTTCCACATGCCGTAGGGCCGCTCACTGTCATCGTATAGGGATGCTCTACTGCTCTTGTTGGACCTATAGCGGGACTTGGCGATGTCTCTTGGTTGTGTTTGCGTTGAATGTGCCTGAGCATACTATCGCGACGAGAGAAGGTTCTCTGACAGAACGTACACGTACACATGTTCATGGGTGTGGGTTCATGGGTGTGGGTGCACCAGGTATGTGTGCCCGGTGGTGGTGGTGGTGGCGGTGGTGGTGGTGGTGTGTGGTGGTGGTGGTGGTAGTGGTGGTGGTGGTGTTGTGTGGTGGTGGTGGTGGTGGCGTTGACGGACGTCAACGCCCGGTGGTGGTGTGTGGTGGTGCTGGTGGTGGTGGTAGAACTGGTGTGTGGTGGTGGTAATAGTCGTATGTGGTGGTTTTGGTGGTGGTAGTGTTGGTGGTGGTGCCTGTAAATATATGGAAGAACATGTGTCCCTCATCAGTCCATATGTATTGGTCGACTGATTGGTGGTGGTGTGTGGTGGTGGCGGTGGTGGTGTGTGGTGGTGGTGATGGTGGTGGTGGTGGTGTGCGGTGGTGTGTCACTCAATCATTCATTCACTCACTCACACTCGCTCACTCACTCACTCACTCACTCACTCACCGTCGTTAGTGCGTTCTCCTCCTCCTCACTCACTCACTCATTGAGTCACTCGCTCACTCACTCACTCACTCACTCACTCACTCACTCACTCACTCACTCACTCACTCACTCATTCATTCACTCACTCACCCACTCACTCACTCACTCACTCACTCACTCACTCATTCACTCACTCACACGCG